>PVIU01002795.1:0-161383 GCA_004026605.1 Ondatra zibethicus | reverse complement strand
ACACATACACACCACACACACACACCACACCATACACACACACCACACATACACACCACACACACCACACACACCACACCACACACACACTACATGCACCACACCACACACACACACACACACACACAACATATACACATGTTCTGGCAAAAAAATAAAAAATAAAAGGTTGAGTCATTCTCAACTTATTCTCTTTCTCATGTGCATATCAAATCCAGAAGTAATCTTGACAGATCTGTATTATGTCCAGATACATCCTTAGCCCACACGATTCCCTTTGGCTCCCAGTGAAGGCCAGGTCATTCCAGCGGTCTCTGCTAGGAAGACAAACGCCCTGCAGCTCACATCAGTTTTCTTCTGACTTCCTTTTCCTCCACCCCACTGAGCTCACTGTCTCGTCAGTCTCTGCAAACAGCGATCTACACAATCTAGTCTAGCCCTGCTCTGTCAGAAATGCAACTCCCACTCCCCTCTTTCTGCTGCCTCTTTAACCATGCCCCAGTAGGGTTTCCATGTCCTGAAAAAAATGAATAACACCAGATTCTCTGCTTCAGATGCTGTTTCTAATGAAACACAAACTAAGGTCAGAAGTGACCTAAGGGGACAGGGTCCACTCTAACCATGAGAAGTCTACCTGAGGAGTGGGGATGGTATCCTGAGGCCACAAGTGCAGTAGACATGAAACGTTAGAACATTAGTGGCCGCCTTGAGTCTTAACCTGCTTGAGGGCACCTCAGAATCATCCCTTTTTCAGACTGGAAAAGGGGGATGATTTTCCTTCCTCTCCCTGGTACCCACTGATCGTGGGCTGGCCTATTGTGCATCCATCCATACTCCCAGTCTGTAACATAGACAACGGAGTCTTCCAACAATCCTGAGATAAAAGCAGGAAGTTGGTAGAGAAGCTGAGGGGAACGTTCTGAAATTATACCTGGACAGAGTTGGTCCTCACCTTAGGGGTTGGGATAAAGGGTGAGTTGGGATGCCAGCTACTTTGTGAGTGCTATGATAACTAACAATATTCATAAAGACACAGCAAGCAATCTCACCACAGGTGCCCAAACTCAAGGCTGAGCAAGCATATCTGAATAGGTTTTAATTTTATATCAAGGCAAACTGTACATTTTCTCTGGGAGTGCATTGGATAACCTGTCAAGAGCTGACTATTGCTAAGCATGGCAGAGAGGCAGAAATGGTAAGTACCAAGTAAAAACTACAGTTTCTCTGAGTTTGCTGGCATAACAGAACTCTTCTCAGACTAAATGTAACCAGGAACAAGAAGACTCCTTTGTCTTCCCATGACAAAGGAGTACATCACATCGGCTCCATGTCCTGTTTTGTTCAAACCCTTGTTTAGGGGTCAGCATGCTAATGTTCTAGAGTCCATCCTACATAATCTAGTCCAAATCCATCCCTTGAAGTGAGCACCATGTCAAATCCTAAGAACAGTCAAGAGTATAAAGGAATGAGGAGGCCAACAGTGCGAGGGACAGGTGACCTAGATCTCCCTATGTCACTGCAGGGTGGAAGTAAAAGTAACCAAGCAGTGAGATTCCAGATAAGACATTTAGCCCACCAATACCTCACAAAAGCCCTCCCCAGGCTCGGCTCCAGATCTCCTGACTCTGTCAGACGTGGGGAGATGTGAGCCTCAGAGACCCAGCACGGCCTCGTGAGCCTTGGGTGGAATGTACGTGCGAAGGGTTTTTCCATCACATGCAACCACAGAATACATCCAAGAGGAGCTATGCTAACAAAATAAGGAATCAGGAGCCAAATAAATAGATCAGAGGGAAGCCACCTGGGAACATAACAGCAAGGGCTGAAATCAGATCCTCTGGGCCAGGACTAAAACGGTAGCTCACGGGCTGACTCCAGCCCACCGGTGGCTATTGTTGCTGGAGTAGAGTCTAAAAACTAGTTGGGCCAACTTTTATAAATTAGATTTTTACATAAAAGCCTTCTCAACAAATTGCCAGGCTGGTTCCAGTGAACTTAACTGCCCTTCGCAGCAACAAAAATCTAAAGCTAAGTAGTGGTTCCTCCTTTGACAGTTCTCAGGGGTCAAAGGTTTCAACTGTTGAACACCTTTCATTAAACAACTGAAATATTTCTCTGCTTCTGTGCTAAAACTGGAAACAAGGCTAGTGAGGCGCTCATCATGGAAAGGCCCCTGCTGCCAAGCCTGACCACCTGAACCCAACCCCAGGACCCAAAAGGCAGAAGGAGAGAACCAGCTACCGTAAGTTGTCCTCTGACCTCCACACGCGTGCCCATACACAGGCAGACATACAAAATAAACAAAGAGGGATGAAATATTTAACAACGGGAACAATAAAAGGATCTCATTTTTCTTTTTTATGTGGATACGTATCTTTACAAGGACACTCGCTGATTTGTACGTGAGAAGGGCCAGAGACCAAATGTGTGTGTCTTTCTCAGGCGCCCTCCATCTCGCTTTGTGAGACTGAGTCTCTCATTGGTCTGGAATGGCCAAGTAGGCTAAAGCTGGCTGACCAGTGAGTGCCAGGGATGGCCTGTCTCCACCTCCATAGCACCAAGATTACAGCGTTGTTTTTACATGGAGTTTAAAAACGAACGCAGGTTCTCACGCCCGCACAGAACTTCGCTGATTGAACTATGCCACCAGCCTGACGCCCATTCTTCTTCCACTGAGTCTATGTATGTATATGGCCTCTGTGAACACGTGTAGCTGAGGCTAGCCGCTCTGTGAACGTGTAGCTGAGGCTAGCCACTCTGTGAACATGTGTAGCTTAGGATAGCCACTCAGCACTCCACAGACGTGCCCGCAGCACCACGCAGGGGGCCCAAGCATGCGCAGTCAATACTGTTGTGTTATGGGGCAGGTGGATGGCACAGAACACCTTTTGCAATTTAAAAAGTGAAAGATTCCACATGGCTAAGAAAATAAAAAGCAGGTTTTCGTAAACGAACAGATTTGTGTTTTATTTTATATTTATGAACTATCCACAATGCGTTAGAGATTAATCAATATTCCACCACATATTTTTAAAGTAGTATTATAAGTTTCCCTACTTTTACATTAGCTTCTGGCCATAGAAGCCAAGTATATTCTCAGCATTCATTTAGTCTTTAGGGGCTAATTATCACTTCATTTCTCTACAATTTCTATTATATTATTTTTCACGCCTTCTTGCCTACTTGAGAAACAAGACTTAAAGTCTTGCTTGTGCTTGAGTGGCCACTAACTTTTTATTCTAAGATAAAGGCACTTCTAAAGAGCTTGAAATTCGTCTTTAGTCCAACAAATCTTTATCCATCAACACACACCAAAGAAGAATAATCCCATTACCCGGCTGAAGCTCGCTCCTTACATCTTTAGTGCACTGAACGAAACTTGCAGCTAACGGAAAAGAGAAAAATCGATTAGCAACCGATCTGCATGGCAGCTTGATCAAGTGTAACACTTTATACCAGAAATCAACGAGATTTATCACCGTAACACCGTGGATGAACACAAAGCATTCGTTCCTAAAGCTGTGTCCTGCAGGCTCAATTTCAAACTTGACTTATGTAGAACAGGGTTTTTTTTTCCTTTGAATTTTTTTATTGATTTTTATTGAGCTCTACATTTTTCTCTGCTCCCCTCCCTGCCTCTCCCCTTCTCCCTTCAACCCTCCCCCAAGGTCCCCATGCTCCCAATTTACTCAGGGGATCTTGTCTTTTTCTACTTCCCATGTAGATTAGATCTATGTAAGTCTCTCTTAGTGTCCTCATTGTTGTCTAATAGAACAGGTATTTTTTGCACAGTTTCTGCTATAGTCAAATACTGCAAAATCCAAATGCTTCAACTTAAAAGACACAGCTCTTAACAGGAAGCAATGGGATCTCAACTCACCAAGCAAAGTCCTCTCGCTGTTGACAGAGCAGCTGACAGCTTGCATGTCCCTCTCAAAGGTGTACAGGTGCTATTAAAACAGCCAGAAAGGGAGGATCATGGTAAATAACAATTATGAAGGCAAACTCCTATTAAACTTTGTACCAAACATTATTTAGCAAACGTTCCCTACAGCACCGAGTGAACTAGTCTATGCTGATACAGTCTGGATTATTTCTCAAGGAAAATATGTTTAATATTTTGTGCCACATCAGGCACTGGAACTTAGCTATGGGACAACCAGTGTGGTTCAGAGGACAAACTTTGAAACTAAGCTAGACCCATGGTCGAATCCTGACTGCTGTTTTCTAGCTGTGTGACTTTGGAAAAACTACTCAACTTACCTAACCATCATAATAACAGAGGACTATAATATGTATCTCGTGTTATTATGAGGACTGAGAAAGACTGGAGTGGTATGGCCAAAGTAAGCGAAAAACATCTCATGGGGTTATGAGGATCAAGAGGATAATACTCAGAGAGCGCTCGGTGCAGCTTATGCTGTCCAAGGAGCACCCAGATGTTAGCGTGGGAGACGAGAAGGCTTTAAGACAATGGCACACTGGACTCTCTTAGCATAGGGCACAAGAAAGACTTCAATCAGATGACACACAATGACACACTGGACTCTCTGTTGCCTTGGAATGTGTCACAAGTGTACCTCATATTAAAGGAGTTGGATAAGAAATCTTCTGTCTTAATCTTTCCTTTTTTATGACTGTTTGTAATGTACGCCGGTCATGGTACACACCCCAGTAACCCCAACTCTTCAGCGGCTGAGGCGGAGGGGTACACACCCCAGTAACCCCAACCCTTCAGCGGCTGAGGCGGAGGGGTACACACCCCAGTAACCCCAACCCTCCAGCGGCTGAGGCGGAGGGGTACAAGTTGGAAGCCATCCTGGGCTATACTGTGAGACCCTGTCTGAAACAACAGTGGGGGAAAATCAAAAAATTCCACTTCTTCAATGCTAAGGGAAATGAAAACAGTCACATAGACGACAGATGTGATGTGAGGGCTAAGGACTGAGGACACGCTCTGGCTGCGTCACCACATCTCCACGGGAAACGGTTACTAAAGGGAGCCTTCAGTTACTAGGAAGGCACTAAATCTGGGGCTCGAGAGACGGCTCAGTTGTATGAGCTACTCGTGCAGAGAATCCGAGTTCAGTTCCCAGCACCCACATCAGGCAGCTCATAACTGCATGTACATCTGACACCTCCCTCCACATCTGACACCTCCGGGGCATTCATGAGCACACACACCCACACCCCACACATACACACAATTAAAAATAAAGTCTTTTCTGAAGGAGGTACTTTATTTTATTCTTTAGGAATTTATTCCTATAGAAGTTTTGCTTTTTTAACTTTTGGCTCTGAGTGATTTTATTTACTAAGAATAATCATAGATTATATACCGTGTTTTTAATATTTTATACTTTTAACTATGAGATCACCCACAAATAATCTTGATGCTCAAAAGATGCAAATGTTGTCAAATATAACCTCAAACCTTCCAAACCTCAGGCAATGTCAAATCTGTTCCAAGAGGCAAGTTTGTAACTGGCTCAGTAGCCTTCCAGATTACTTCCTAAAGAGATTTCGATATATACTGTGTCCTTACATTTCTTAGTCTTCTAACATGCACAGAGTGTATTATCCTTCAAATGCTTTGCTTCATGTAGCAAAATGTTTTTGGACAGCCTTCTGTGCCAGTGTTCACTTACAGGACACGTGTGTGTGTGTGTGTGTATTGTGTGTGTATGTGTGTGTATGTATGCATGTGTATATGTGTGTATGTATGTGTGTGTATGTGTGTATGTATGTGTGTATATGTATGTGTGTGTCTGTGTGTATGTGTGTGTACGTGTGTATGTATGTGTGTATGTATGTGTGTGTATGTGTATTGTGCATGTCTGTGTGTATGTATGTGTATATGTGTGTATATGTATGTGTGTGCATGTGTATGTGTATTGTGCGTGTGTATGTGTATTGTGCGTGTGTATGTGTGTCTGTGTGTGTATGTGTGTATGTGTATTGTGCATGTCTGTGTGTATGTATGTGTGTATGTGTGTATATGTATGTGTGTGCATGTGTGTGTATGTGTATTGTGCGTGTGTATGTGTATTGTGCGTGTGTATGTGTGCATCTGTGTATGTGTGTCTGTGTGTGTATGTGTGTCTGTGTGTGTATGTGTGTATGTGTATTGTGCGTGTGTATGTGTGTGTGTGATAGGCATATGTAATGCAGACACACACATACCTATGCTTGCACTGTGAATGCCAGGGGACAGGGTCTAGTGTCTCCTCTATCCTGCTCCACCATTTTGGACAGACCCACTGGTCCCTAGACCCTGCCTACCTAGACACTCCCCGTGCTGGGGTTGCAGATCACACACTGTGCTGTTTTTCAGAGGGTGCTGGGGTTGTGAACTTGTGTTGTCCTGCACGCCCTTTCCTCTAAGCCATGTTCGCCTTCTCCTACAACCCAGCTTAGTAGGCAGCTTCCCTTGGCAGCTGCATTTATTCCCAAGTAACCTACTTGTGGGCATTAATTTAATTTAGCTCCTACTTTAGATACTAAAATGATCCAATTAACATTCATTTGTATTATTTTCTAGTGCTGGGGCTCAAACCTGGGAACTTGTGCAAGTTGAGAAAGTATTTTACTACTGAGATACACTCTTAAACCTCAAATACATCTTTGTGAGCCTATGCAAGAATTTCCGGGACACAAGGAATAGAAGTATGGAATTTTTCATTGTAACCATCAAAAAATATTCACCAAACTAGTTTATGCAGAAAAACAACTACACAGTGGCTCAGGGAACAGGATAATGTGAGGCAGGTCTGGGCTTTAGCTATGGTTTAATCCAGAAATAGAAATACCCATTCTTTTAATTCTCTGGCTTTAACACATCTTCAGCCTCTACGTAACAAAACTCCAAGTTCTGGTCCCCCAAGCCTGGCAATCTCCAATCTCACATTCTGTGTGAGCAGAATCAGAGAAGAATTGTCTCACATTCCCAGAAAAGTCTGCTAGCCACTTGCATCCCTCCAGCACAACTCTTATTTCCGCCTGCTTGCACTGAGGGTAGGCCAGCAGGGATGGGAGTGAAGAGATCAGAGAGGGACGGGGAAGAAGGGAACTTGCCTCCTTATGGCTAAGCAGTGTGCTGCTTCCTGTTTGGCCATGTAAGGAGGGTCATTCATTTAAAACTACAGAGAGCAAGACCAAAAAAAAGACTCCCTTCTCCCTATTCTCCCCACTCAGTAAAGCTGAAATCCATGAACATCATCTACAGAATGAAACTAAGAAGCCTGGAAAAGCTGAGTGAAGAAAACACAGGTTGGATCGTAGCTGTGGGTTCCGTCTACAGCATCCTGGGGGTAGAGAAACAGACTCTAGGGACTCCAAGTTCTGAGAAATGAAGCAGTGGAGGCTTTTTTTTTGCATACCATATTCTAGACTTGCAGCTAAAAAAGAGATTATAAACAGAAAGGATGCCAGGAATAGACATAAACACCCCCCCCATCGCCTGAGGCAAAGAAATAAGAAAGCCAGCAAGACCGAGCCTGTTAAACGCTGCCCAGACTACTCTAGCGGAAACAGTCTGAGGAAAGGCTACCCCACTTGTCCCCTTTACCCTCAAGGCTGAGCAGGGAGACCAGGATCCCACTCCATCCAGATGCCCAAGCACTGTCCACTCCTGCCAGATGGGATCGGAAAAGATCAGGTAGAAATCACGACGTTCATCCCACCTGGTAGAAATCTACCTCCCCCTCGTAGCACACAGAAAGCGATGTAGGATGGTGGGCATCCACGCGGACCCAGGTCCGAGGAGGCCCGGCTCTTCCTCAGTGGAGCACCGTCAGAAGGGCTGGACGCGAAGCCAGGACTCGTACTCTCACCTCCCCCAGCACCCACCCTGGTTCCTGACCCTGAGGCGGTGAAGCCTAGTAGGAAGCTGAAAAGTTCATCTCCACCTAGCGCCAACAGCGGACCCTCTCAGCTGGGTGCCATCAAAGGAAGCCAAGTGGAAGAGTTCCAGTCTTCGCTCCTACCACGGCGCGAGTGGGATGGTGCCCTACAGTCCTCCACGAGTTCTGTATCAGAGGAGACACTGAAACAGAAAACTAGATAAGACCTAGCATCTCATGCCAGGAACTGGGAGAACTTCAGCTTGAGTGAGAAAAACAGACGTTTGGCACTAGGGTGGCAAATACTAGATGCTGTGGCAAAGATTTCAAAATACAAAAAGCAGGACAAAGGGCCTCGACTAAGAAGTTTAAAATGTGACTGAATAAAAACAGTAGAAATCCTAAAAAGGACACAGATCAAGAAAAATGCATAGAAATTTTACTCTTGAAAATTACAATAATCAACTTTTAAAATCTTAAATGATAGCAACATGCTAAAAAAAAAAAATTCCAGGAACTTCAAGGAAAAAAAAATACCTAATCTGAACAGCACAAAGTAAACTACCTGGGACCAAGGGAAAAGAGTTGTACCTCACAGACCCCTGACTACCACAAAGATCTGATGAACTAATCTGATACAATTAAAGTCCAGAAAAGGAAAAAAGTGAAACTTTTTTAAGTGTTTGAAGACATAGTGACTGATGAGCGAATTGCCCCAAATTGGGCAAAAGATTCAAGAAACTGAATGAAAACCCAAACAATGGAGGGCAGAAGAGCTGACCCTGAGGTCATAAGGAGAGGTGCTCCGTCCCCTCACCAGCCGTAGCACTTGGGAGAGCGGCCTCTGCACCCGGGCCAGACAGCACAGTAGCGCTGGCCCTGGTGGCCGAGGTGTGGGAGACCCAGCCCCGCTCCTGCTCATTGCTGCAAGGAGTAAACTAGCAAGAGCAATGCTGGAGAGCTCACCCTGGGGTGAGGACAGGGGGAGCTGGCCGGTTGACCAAGCCAGCAGCTGCCCAGGCTCAGACCAGGGCGAGGAGCTGGCCCACCCCAACATCCACTCCATCTCTGATCTGCCAGAGCATGTGATGGGGCCAGACCTGCAGGATCTCCATGACAACACAGGGCAACAACAGGATATCCAAGAAGAGTCCCGGTGAGGGCCCAGCATCGCTAGTGTAGCGGTAGCCAGAGGCCTCCAGCCAGACCCATGGCGATGGCAATGGCAGTGAACACTTGGAAGGAAAAATGAACGGACTAAAGGGTGTGCCACGTGACTCTCTGCATCCACTGCAGCTTCCAGGATGAGATTTCCCCCCTTTTTTTCTATTTTTTTCTCTTAAATTTTATTTTATTTTATTTGGGGGGGAGGTTGCCAGGGCAGAGGGCAGATATGAAGGGACAGGAAATGAATGGATGGAGATGCATGATGTGAAAGATACAGAGAATAAATAAAAAGAAAGTTTTATAATAATAATCTATAAATAAAAGAAGGAAAGCAAAGAAAAGAAAACCCAAACAAATCCATAGGGACACACTCAAGTAAATTTTCAGAAAATAAAGGGCAAAGGAGAAAAAAAACAAAACAAAAACTTTTTCAAAAGTGATTGGGGAAAATGACACCTTAAAATACAGAAAGAAAATCTATGAAAAGATGGGTTTCCCACAAAAGGCCATGAAGGTAGGGAGGAGGACATTTTTTTCAGGAACCAAAAGACCATAGCTGTCAGCTTGAATTCTACACTTGACAAAATCATCCTTCAAAATGAATAACCGAGAGAAACACTCAGGTGAAGAAAACTGCACACAACTCTAAGTTACCGGGACTGAAGCAAGTTCCTAAAAGATCAAGAAAATGTTTTTTAAAAAGAAGAAGAAGAAGAAGAAGAAGAAGAAGAAGAAGAAGAAGAAGAAGAAGAAGAAGAAGAAGAAGAAGAAGAAGAAGAAGAAGAAGAAGAAATGAAACAATGAAAAGAATGGAAATACGGGTAGGAAACGGTGGGTTTTCCTTAGTTCGTTTTGTCTAAATTATATTTCACAACAAAGGCAAAATATGTGTCATCAAATTTGGATCTTGAAAAACACCAAGGAGTTAGGCCTGCAGCTGGGCGGTGCAGCGCTTGCCTGCCATGAACGATGGCTGTGGATTCAAATCAAGGACCACTGAACGAACTCGTGGGTAGAAGTCCTGTCTAAGGAAGAGGGGCGGCTGGAGAGATGGTGCAGCAGTCAAGCGCGCTCAGAGCTCTTGCAGAATCCTCCGGTTCCGGGGAATCCACGCCCTCTTCCCGCCTTCATAGGCTCTGCTTGCACATGACGCACACGCTCACACAGACACTCACGAAGTAAATAAATACACAAAAAGTCTTTGTGATGTTGGCAACAACTGTAAATTTAGGAGAGTAAATGACTTCAGAAGTAAAGGGCCCTGAGTTTCCCGGGACGCCTGCACGGTGTTCGCTGACTGCAGTAGCGGGGACAGAATCGCGCTCTGTGATGAAATGGCACAGAACCGTGACACCCACATTCTACCAGAGTCGCCTTCCTGGTTCTCCTGCCACGCTCTAGTTACACAAGATGTAAGAACCGGAGAAAACCGGGCCAAGGGTGCTTGGGACTTGGCAGTTTTGCCTGTTTAAAAACAAAACCACCGGGGCTGGAGAGATGGCTCAGCGGTTAAGAGCACTGCCTGCTCTTCCAGAGGTCCTGAGTTCAATTCCCAGCAACCACATGGTGGCTCACAACCATCGGTAGTGAGATCTGGTGCCCTCTTCTGGCCCGCAGGCATACATGCAGACAGAATATTGAGAATACTGTGTACATAATAAATAAATAAATCTTTAAAAAAAAAAACAAACCACCTAGGAAGGTGGGGGATCGTTAGGTTTGTGCAGCAGTGAACCTAGCCTGGAAACAAGGCATTTCTCTTGATGGCACAGTCCCAAAACAAAAATACAGAACCTGAAAGAAAATTTCAAGTCCAGATGACTTGATATGCAAACCTATTTCCTCAACCAAAGAGCCAGGGGGAGCAACATGGGTTGTAAGGTGTTCTGAACATGTGGGAAACATGGAAGAGAGAGGGGGCTTAGTGACTGCTGTGGTTTGACTATGTCTGCCAAGTTCATAGGCTGGAAACACAATCCCCAGTACAGCGGTGTCTGGAGGGGGATTAGGTCAAAGCCTCAGTTAGTTACTGCGAAAGTATTAGCATAAAGGTGAATCAAGACCCCTCTTGCTCGCCCATCCTCACCCTTCTACCATGTACCATGGCAAAGGAAGAAAGCCCTTACCAGTTGTAGGACCCTAAACCTTGAACTTCCCAACATCTGGAACCTGTAAGAACTAAACATCTAGCACTCAGAAGGCAGAGACAGGCGGATAGCTCTGAGTTAGAGGCCAGCCTGGTCTACAAGAGCTAGTTCCAGGACAGGCTCCAAAACTACAGAGAAACCCTGTCTTGATAAACAAAAAAAAGAAAAGAAAAGAAAGAAAGAACTAAACATCTGTTCTTCACAAATCACCAAACTTTTCTGGGCGGTGGTGGTACACGCCTTTAATCCCAGCACTCAGGAGGCAGAGGCCGGAGGATCTCTGTGAGTTCCAGGACAGCCAGGGCTACTAGACAGAAACCTCGTCTTTAAAAACCAGAGAGGGAGGGAGGGGAGAGAGAGAGAAAATCTCAGACTCTCTGTTATAGCAGGCTGGCTGTAGCAGCAAAAGCACACAGGCTATGTCTAGCAGCAACTTTGGGTAAAGAAAGATGTGCCTATTTATCACCATAAAGCTGGTTAAATTTCCTGCTAATTTATGCCTTAACCAATTTATTTCCTGAGTAATCTCCATATTTGAAAAGCCAAAGAAGCAGTAAGCTTAAAGGCCCAGGGAAGATGAACATATCTATAAAAGGTAGTTACACTCCCTCCACCCACCCCAGTCAGACTAAAATTTCACATAATGTTGCTTCAGGACGCATCTTCTCACAATTTGAACCACACAGAAGCCAAGGGAAGGACCGTCCCAGCACCCAGAGTTTTGTTTGCTTCTTCCCCAGACTATATCTCAACAGATGCCTTGGTCATCCCTGGGGCTCTGGATGCTCACAAGGAAAACACTGACTGCGTAGTTATTTAATCAGAGAATAAATAGAAACCAGTGGCTGTGTGCGGAATGGGTGGGTGATGGGAAAGAGAGAGAAACTCAGAACGCATAAATGATCTTTAAGTTCAAAGCCAATAAGACACGACTCTCAAATGTTCTTACCTAAGCACAAACTGCCCTCTCACCCTAAGGTTCCAATTAGCTAAAACTTGTCCACACTGACCAGGAACTAGCAGGAATAGTTGTGAATAAAACTAAGGAACCAGCTCAAAACCTGGGCTGTTACTAAAAAGGAACAAAAACAATGTCACGAAAGTCAGCCGGAAGCAGAACTCAGAGCCGAGGGCCACTATGAAAATGACCTAGGAATACACATGGGTCTTGGGGAAGGCAGTGGACTTCCTACTTTTAGTTTTTTCTCCATAATATTGTAAAATTAGTCTGAGCCAACTTTGAACTTCAAAGAACTAAGACAATGTGTGTCATTTTAGTTCATTTTTTTGACAACAAGGATTTTTAAAAAAAAAAAAAACTAAAGAAATAGGAGGCGAGGGAAATGAAAATATTTAAGCTTCTGGAAAACAAAATTGAGCTTTATATCTAGAAAACAGAGGAGGCAAAAGAAAAAAGAAAACAGTCAACTAAGAAATCTACAATTACCTCGTTCTGTCTGGTTTGGCAGTCATATAATCCAAAGACAGCATTCCCCTTAATATCCTAAAAAGTAATCAGATGTTTGTTAGTGCCATTGTTTGGAAAATGAGGTTGTCACTGGTTTTTAAACAAAGCTAAAATAACCCTAGCAATTTTAGCAATAGGCACGCTAAAGGAAGCCTGCTGTATACATCTAGAAGACCAGGCCCAGCTCAGCTAGGCCCTGGAACTTGGAGCAGGAACGGGTCACCACTAACCGTTAGAGAATCTGGGGACAGCCTTAGCATGAACCTCCAGCCGTGTCCTTAAGGAAGTATATATGGCAGATAATGGGATTGATCAAAATCCATAATATAAGAATATTATCAGTAAGTAAGTAAAATTGAATCTTTAAATGCATCATTATGAATTTTCTTATATTTTTGGTTGTGAGCTTAGCCTTTAATGGCTGAGCCCTCTCTCCAGCCCACAATATACGAATTTTCTTTAATCAACAGAAAACAAATTACGGTGGAACACATGTCTAGAAATGTCTGTTGGAATTACTCCTTCGTGTGTCCCTATTAGCAGATTTGTAGGTAAAATTAAATCTTCCCATCCAACATCCGACAACGTTGTTAAATACCTACCATGTCAAGTATGGTCATAGTCCCATCTGATGGCAGAGGAACCATAGTTAACATTTTCTCAAAGACAAAACTTTAACAAACTAGTTAGGTTTAAATATCTTGGTGCTTTCTTCCCTCTAGAAAATGAAATTATCCATCCATTAAATTTTTTTTAATTTCAGATATGTAGTTTCACCTGTTTTTTTTTTTAAAAGAAAATATCTCATAAGATGGACCACCAGCATCTCTTCAATATCACCTACACAGAAGCCAAGGATGCTGAAGGTTAAGGGCCAGCAAGTCTTTGCTGCCTTTCAATAAAGTGGAGTACAGTTTCTGTAAAAAGTTAGTTTTAGCACTGGGGAAATAGAGACAGGCAGATATCTGTGAGTTTGAGACCAGCCTGGTCTACATGGTGAATTCTAGGCTAACCGTTGCTATATAGTGAGATTTTTGTCTCAAAAAAAAATTCTGCGAAAGGATAATCTAAATGAGGAAAACAATAAACTGTATGTTGTTTCTATTCATTGCAATAAGAAGACAGCATGGACTCACCTTATAGGTATAAATAATGTTTCCATTTCTTTCCACGTTTAGCACACGCAAGCTCTCATAAGCTGTTTCTAAAACACCTGGAATATAAAATGACAAGCTAATATCCAGGAAATGGCTTTAACATATCCAACAAATAGAGTATTCATGAAAGAAATCAAGTTCTAAGTTAAGAGCTGGTGACTCTGTTACACAGAGTTTACAAGCAGGCACACTTAATCTAGCCTGTTAGAAGTCGAAACACTCACGACCTTTAAGGGGCAGGGAAAGACTAGTGGGGGAGGCATGGGGAGGGTATACTCTGAGTACACAGCAAGCTCGTGGAGACATTCATTGGGCTGTGCCCTCTTCACCAGTTCACTGTATACCCTTCTGTATGCTGTATCTCAATAATTTCAATTCTATATAGCTTTTCTTATGCATTCCAAGGCTATGTCATCAGTGGCAATACCAACTTAGAATTACTCTCCGGCCGGCAGTCGGCAAAGTGCCAGCCAAACAAGCGTACAGACCTGCGTTCAGATCCCCAGCGCCCACGTAAAAAGCCAGGCCTGGCAACATACATGTGCAGCTCTCCTGCTGGAGGAGTAGATTCAGCTTGCTAAAGCGGCCGGCCAACCAGGGAGTGCCAGGTTCCGTGAGCGTGTGTCTCGAGAAAGATGGAGCCCGATCAGAGGAGGGCCACCCAACGTCATCGGCTAGCCTCTACCCGCTCACGTGTGCACACACACACTCCACTCGTGTACACACAAGGAAACAGGCCAACCCCTCCTCGCTTACTATGACGTCATAAGCAACAAGCTAACCCAGAAGAAGAACAGACATCCCTGCTCGTCTTCCCCGCGGGATGCTGCCTTTGGTTAGCCCTGTTAAGAGTCAGAAAATGTTTTTCCTCTTGCTATCAAGAAGCACCCCACCCCCACCCCCAGACCCAGAAAGGTTCCTGTGTTTATTACCCAGGAGGAGACAGGGAGGAGGGAGGCAGAGCTCGGAGTGGAAAAGTTCGCTTTGGAGAAGTCTCTGCCGGTAGCCTACCTAGGACACCTGCGCCCCATGGCAATTACCCCAGTGGGTCACAGCTAGGAGAGGACAAGGTCCAGTGAGGCCTTCCGTGCACAGCTTTGTGATTGTGCACATCCCGGTGTGGAAAAACTCACCTATGGCTTTTAGCAGGAGTTAGACTTTATTCATTGAAAAATGCCCTTTCTTTCCTCTTTAAATCCTTCTTTGGTACTTATACAGTGACATGGACATTCTGGCTATGGCTCGTGTGGTAATTCTCCGGCAACTCATGTTTACGGTATGAGACTGGCGGTCCTCCCTCGGCATCCTCCCCGGCTGGCACTGTCTTTTCATCAGATTGGTCCACTGTCATTTAGTGTGATTGTGTCACGTCACACCTAGAATACGCTTTGCCCTCTGTGGCGCCCGTGATCCTAGCACTCAGGAGGCAGAGGCAGGCAGATCTCTATGAGTTTCAGGCCAGTCAGGTCTACACAGAGAGACCCTGATTCAAAAAAAAAAATGAGCAAACCACAAAATCCCCCACAACCACTGTAAACCAACTGTTTTACTTGACCGATGTGTTTCTGAAACCGGTGAAATCAGTCTCTCCAACTAGCAACTGCCTCAGAGCACAGAGGACCCATGTGAAGCTGGCGTGTCCTTTTCCGCTCTGAGGTTGTCAGTCTAGGGAAACTGAACTCTGTGTCCTTACGACTTGGGTACTTTCCAATAAAAAAGCTTCTAGAGCAGGACATAAAGGACCTTTACACAAAACATTTAATTTAAAATGTAACTGCCCATCATCATCTACAATTTTTAGGGCAGCCTTGATTCTACAGGTAAAGGGCTTAAAAAAAACAGTGGTTTGTACAGCATTCTTGAGTATCATTAACTGAGGAGAAACTGATATTTTTAGCTTCCTCAAAAGTTGTTCATAATCAAATTACTTAAACTTAGTTGTTCATACACGAATAGAATATCCAGACATTAAAATAGTATTGCGTTGGTTATAGAAAATTCAAATGTTTAGAGGAAGCAGGCAAAACATCCTACGGCACATGCTGTTTGTATTTCTAATTCAAAAGAAAAGCAGAATAAAGGCAAGGATAGCAGAAGAAATGGACACCAGAACTGTAGCTGGTGGGGAACCTTCAGTGGAAGCCAGGTTCATAGAGGCCTGCCTCATCCTGAAGCCTCTCTTCCTCCTGTCATGAGACACAGTGTGCGAGAGCTCTGTGTGAGGACACATGTGTCTGTCATGAGACACAGTGTGCGAGAGTTCGGCATGAGGACACGCGTGGTCTGTCACGAGACACAGCGTGCGAGAGTTCTGTATGAGGATGCACACATGCTTTTATAGCCAGGTGCATATATTTCTGTTGAGCTGCCAGAATCACTTCACACTGATTTTGAAATATACGGATAATGGTTTGCTCTTGCAGCAGAATGAGATCCAGTCAGCTGACTGCTAAGTACACCTCCCGTGCTCTCATCCCCACTTCACGCACACCTTGGCCCAGGCGACGTCATAGGCCCATTGCACATAAAGGACGACTGAGTTCAGCAAGGTGAGGCCCCCCCAGGCCAGTTCCACACCGTGGAGAAACGGCACACGGTCACCTCACACCACCAAAGAGAACGGCGAGCTGGTGCCCCGCGTCAGGCGTGACCAGAAGATGAATGATTACCCTCTGGGGGCCTCTAACAGCTGAAGAAGTTCCCATCGTGCAATGATGCTTTCTACAGTGCAGTGTGTCAATATTTTGAGACTTTTTTCACTCAAGAGTATAAGGATACTGGGCCAGCCCTTCACAAAAGTGTGCACGAAAGGTTCCAGTTGAGATAAGAAATTCCTTTACAAGAAGTCTTGAAAAAATTCTTGGCAAAACATCTATTTTTAAATCACTAAAAAAATCTCCACCAAATACAGATTATAATTATCATATTATCACATGTGTGTGAACGCACACACATATACATACATGAATATGTAATACACATACCATGGCACTCAGCTCTGCCTGTATTAAAAACACGATGTGTGTGTGTACATATACACACATGAATACATAACACATACCATGACACTCAACTTTGCCTGTATTAGAAACATGATGCATGTATGTACATATACACACATGAATACCTAACACATACCATGGCGCTCAGCTCTGCCTGTATTAGAAACACAGTGTGTGTGTGTGTGTGTGTGTGTGTACATATACACACATGAATACATAACACATACCATGGCGCTCAGCTCTGCCTGTATTAGAAACATGGGGGGAGCCTTTTAAGGAACACTGATGCTCCACACGAGAACCAAGAACCAAGATAGTCTCGTCTTACAAAAATACATATTACATTTTATGTGTTAATTTGGTATGTGAGAAAGGGGGAGGGGAGAACAGAGAGGGAGGGAGGGAGAACGAGAGCACGGGACACATGTGGCAGAGGTCACTGTGCAGGAGCTGGGTTCGCTCCTTGCACCTGAGGGACTCAGGGCGTCAGGCTGGGAGCAAGCGCCTTTACCTTCGGGCCATCTCAGCAGCTCAAGGTACCTGATTTGTGAGAGACCAGTGTGGGAACCTGTGCTTGTGCATGTCAAGTTCCCCTAGATTTTTTCATTGCGCAACATTGATGAGTTACCAGAGTCACTCATCATTGGAGCAGAACATGGTGCAACCACGGCACACGGGCTTGAAAGAAATCAAGATGTCTCGTGGGTATGTTAGCCAGTGCTAACTCTAGCTGGTCTCGTGGCTCTCATTTCAGGGGTGGGGGAAATGGGTGCACTTGGCCACACTGGAGATTTAGAATGATGTCTCGTCACACTCAACCCACTTGCCCCTTCCTCTCGAGGTTGGTTGCCCCTGCGTTCACACCCTTCTCTCGGGAGTATTCAGTCACGTCTTTGCCTACGTACTCATTCTGACTCTTCCCCCAGTAGAGGTTCTCTGGAAAGTCCGGAGGAGGAAGTTTAGCAATTTCAAATGAGGAAATGTGATTTAATTTTACAGTTCAGTATACTCTGGGTTCACAGTAACGCATTTTGATAAGGAAGTTGCTGGCGTAAGTGAACCTGCTATAGAAGGTCTCGAACACACCAAGCATTGCGATGTCTGAGGTGAGGAGAAACAGACACAGGCTTCCCAAACAGTCTTGTTCATTTCAATCCATTCTTTCCAAAGCAGAGTGATTCACATTATCAGAAGATGTTGGCCAAGTGTATAAATTTTAGTCCAAACTTCCATGAAACAAAAATCGAAATAATTCTGTCTTCCTAGTGACAGTTCTTAGAGAGGGGAGTCATACAGTCTTACCCCACCCCCAAAGTGAGCCAGCTCCCAACATGCAGGTAAAAGGTGGTGAAACAGGACTGTTCTTAGTCTGCACACAACCCACCCAGGCCCTCAGGCTCAGCATGACCAGGTTTTATAATCCCAAATCAGGAACACTGTGGTGTGCCGTATTTCACACTCCGAATGAAAAGAGAAGGAGCAAGCTTTGGGTGATTGTCAGGAATCAATAAAAAGAGAACTAAGAGTCAGAAAAGGAGACCAGGGACACAGGAAGGAACAGTGACCAGAAAGGGCAGAGGCAGGAGAAGAGTAAACAGCAAACGACATGACTAAGGTCACCCTCCCATCCCCAGATCACTCCGCAGGATGGCAAACAAGAGGGAATAAAGAAAAACTGGCTTTCAAGTCTGTTGCCTGACACGCTCCATGCAAAGAGTATAGATTTAAAATCAATCTGGAGTGTCAAAGATTCAAGCCTAATCAAAGCAGGGGGAAGCCCAGGAAAGATGACCTAAGTTCTTTCTAGAATTACACAGATGGTCCTGGACAACATTTCAACTCGTGCTTTTTAACAGCGGTGCCGAAGCAGCACGGAACATTTAGTCAAGGCACCAACTGGAACGGCAAATTTAGGGACCTTCCCAGAGAAAGTTGCGTTCCTGTGAAACACCGTCTCCCAAAAAATGCTCAGCCCTGTAGGGTTGTCCCCGTAGGAGAAGAAGGAAGACAGTCCCAGGAGGACAAGCCAAGCTTCCAGGCAGGGCAGGTCGCATCCGACCCTGAAGCCTGGGCAGGGAGGTCATGGAGCTCCAGAAATCCTTGCCAGAGCCGTCTCCAGCTGAGTCAAACACAGTCTGGCTTTTATACCCTACCGCAATGCCTCACAGGATACAGGCACCTGGAGAAGCTATCTGGGGACAGTCCCTGAAGGAACTGACCATGCTCATAGTACCAAGGCTCTTCTTCAAAAGGACAGTTCACGCCATGAAATAGTGTACTTGGTGAAAAAACAAAGATTTCTGTGTAGCCAGTCAGCCTGAATAAATCCTACAATACCGAGAAGAGATTAAAGTAAAAAAGAAAGCATAATGTGCTTCTCATTTACTTGAAATCCAGATGAAAACTGGCTTAAAGCTATCAATAAATGAAAAATTGTTAAAATATAAATATTTGGATGGTCACCTCTACGGGGCTGGGATGAAGACTCTCATGAGGGCGCATGTACCCCAGCTGCCAATGGCCATGCATTTATTCACTCTGTAGTTGGATAGTAGGCACATGAGCTTTTTTTTTTTAAATCACTATTTAGAGGTGACATATGTTAAACTATTTTATGTAACTAATTTGATTTTGTGAATATTTTCTCACTTTGTTTAAGGGGAGAGCATATTCCCAAAGTTCAACACAGAACCAAGAGTGGACACAACAATCAAACCTGGCTTCCTCCCCTTCATGCCCTTGTTGACTGCAGCCACCAAAGTTACCTGACTGGCATAGCCAAGCCCACTGACTGTTTTGGCAAGAATATGTCATGTTTCATGAGAGTTACTTAGTGTAACTAGAAAGTTTTCAATTTGTTGATGTAAAAATATCAACAGAGCCATTGAGATGCTCAGTTCCAAGCCCAGGCCTCACAAGGTGGAAGAGAACCCCCTTCTGAAAGTTATCCTCCAATGTCCACATGTGCATCATGACATGCACACACACATACCAGAGCACACATGGGCACACACACACATGCACACACACACAATAATAAATATGGATGTGGCTTGGGGGGATAGTAAGACTTCAGATTTTGGGCTGGAGAGATGGCTCAGTGGTTAAGAGCACTGCCTGCTCTTCCAAAGGTCCTGAGTTCAATTCCCAGCAACCACATGGTGGCTCACAACCGTCTGTGATGAGATCTGGTGCCCTCTTCTGGTGTGCAGGCACACATGCAGACAGAATACTAACACTACTGTATATGTAATAAATAAATAAAATCTTAAAAAAAAAGACTTCAGATTTTAAAAGTTCAAGTATGCAGAAAGCAGACACACGGTCATTGGTCATGTGACTCCTAGTGAAGTTTTCAAAGTTGGCACTTCAAAAAATAATTTACATGTACATGCTTAGTAAAGGATATATATTTATTATATATATAAAATATATATTATATATAATATATAAAATATATATGATAAATAAAGTTTAATTTCAGATTTTCCTGCGAAGGCTGGGGTGTGCATGCATGCAAGTGTGCGTGTGTGTGCACGTGTGTGTGATTTTATGTGCCTCTGGAGGCCAGAAGTTGAAGGCAGGTATCCTCCTCACTTGTTAAAGGTAGCTTTCAGGAGTTCAGCTAGACTGGCTGGCCGGCAAGCCTCAGGATTCTGCTTTCTCTGTCTCAGCAGCCCTGAAAGCACCCATGTGCTCCCCACCTTTCTGTGAACATTGGGGTTCAAGGTTGGGTCCTCGTGCTTGTGCTGCGAGCACCTCACCAGCTGAGCCGCCTCCCGGCCCCTAGGTTGGTTGGTTTGTTTGAAGCTAACACTCAGTGGTGATTATCAAAAGTAATAAGATGATGGGAATCAAAGAACAGTGCTAAAAAAAACAAAAACAAACAGCAAAATACAATGCCAAACAAAAGCCTTAGATTTTTACTGAGACATCAACACACAGGTTTATAATTCTTCACAGTGAGTGAGAGATGCAAGGAAGCCAAAAGCCAGCACGCACGCGAGCACACACACACACACACACACACACACACACACGACGGAAACATAAGACTGTGACATTTTATTTTTCACCCAGCTTCCAATCTGCAATCACCTGCCACTTAGCAAAACAAAGTAGGATCGATTTTTGTAGTGGGAAACAGTCTTGGAGTTCCTTAAAATATTTCTAAAAGTTAAACCCTCAAAGACTTTAGCAAAGTAAGTGAAGTGGAAGCCACACAGCCTTAGTAACGCTATAAAGCTGTTGATTTATGACTAGCAGTCAATATGCGAAGACAAGGGGATCTACGAATGTTCCGGGCACAGGAGTCGCGTAGGGAAGAAACTGTAGTTATTGGTAATTCGGTGCGCCCCCGCCCCAATCCACGACAGTCTACAGTGTCTAAGGAAAGCCAAAGACAGAAAGAGGCGAGCAAGTACAGCTGTTATACACAAGGTGAGACCCAGAGGTGCCGTTAAGCCCTGAGGATGCTTCCTTATTTACGGTCTTTAAAAGGGAAAACTTAGGAACTTCCAGACCCTCCTCTTTCAGGCAGATCCATTCTAGGAATGCACAAAAGTCACTTTCCGCTCCCCCGCCAGAGAAGCCTAAGCATCAGGAACTAATTCCAACTGACCAGGAGGCTAGGGTAGGAAGCTGAGCATCCCTGTCTCACAGCCGCTCCGGTGCAGGGGTGGGGTGGAGCGGGTGCCGGTGTGTGCTTGGTGGCTCTTGCGCAAGCTGCTGTGCCTTTAGAACCCTGCAGAGACTCAGTTCGCTGCGGGCATCCTGAAAGGGCCCCCTGCCCTCTCACACCTGGAGGGACATGTCCCCTAAGCCACCAGAGCTGTTCCAGGAATACAGACTCTGTTCCACGGATATGCAGCAAATGTCTTTGTAAAAGAAGAGGTTAAACCACTGAATTCCATTTCTTACAAGCAGATTGGCTCTGGGAACGCTCAGCAGCATCCTCGCTGGGGACAAGCGATGTGATTGTTATGACACTTAAACGGTCCTTTTCTTGACCACCACACCGGGTCAGCCTACACTTGGAGGCGCTCCTGGTCCTAGGTGAGCCCTGTGGGCAGGCGAGGGCGCGCCATCCGGCCGCCTCCCGCCTACCCTTCCCGGTGACGATCCCGGGTACCACTCGTCTCGGAGGGGCATCCCCAGGTGTCCCCGTGGGGACGGCGTCCGCTCCCCATCCCCAGAGCCCCTGCTGGATGCCTGGCACCTGCCCGCCCGCCCGCCCGCCCCCTCCAAGGCGCGCGCCCCGCACCTGCGCCGCCTCCTTCGGCCGCTGTCGCCGCCTGGGCCCGCAGACTCGGGAGCACGTCCGCCCGCACGTCGAAGTGGGCGGTCAGCCGCAGAGCCATGGCCCAGCAGCTCCGGCAGGGCGCACATTCCGGGCCCGGCTCTCACCTCCCGGCCCTGCAGCCGCCTCTCTCCTTCCTCCCCCTTCCCCGCAGCAGCTGCTTTCGGTTCTGGGCGGTCCAGCCGGGAGGATCCCAGCACCGCCCCTTCCAGGCCGCAGCCTGCACCGCCGCCGCCACCGCCACCGCCACCGGGGAGTGAGACTGGACACTGGGGATCAGGCCTCTCCCTTCCCTGGCTCCAGCGGGGGAGCTGTCGCCGGGCCCCGACGGGGAGGCTTAGCCAGCGGCTTCCTGACCGTGCGGAGGCCAGGCTTTCTTCTTTAACCTCAGGTCATATCCACCTCTTAGCCAGGGCTGGGTCACCGGAGGAGACTCCGGTTACCAGGAAAGCGGCTGGCATCTTTGGCCTGTTTTCCTAGCTGGCTGTGGTGTTTTAGCTGTAGGGTTTAGGCAATAAACAACAGCAGTGAGCATGTAAACTGTGTGGTTCTGTGGAGGAGGGTTAGCTTGCCTTCTGGGTTCTCTTTGTCTTTCGGTCCCTGCATAGTGGCTTGAGGAAGCTGGGTTGCCTAGGAGTGGCCTCTGAAGAGATTTGTGAGCACTTTCATTCTTCTAGGGTTCCTTCCCAACCCAACTTATTCCTCTTCAAGACTTAATCTAGCCCTCTGGCTTGCTCTGCTAAGGGATGAACCGTTAGCAAACTTGGCCCTGCGGCATGCCCTCCACCCTGTACAACAACGCCTGGTTATTAATGACCACCGCTAAAGCTAAAATAGCCTACAGTGTCTCATGCTCACGCTTGAGAGGCTGAGGCAGGAGAATAGCTTGGAGGTAATGGCCAGCAAGGGTTAGAGAGTGAGACTTGGTGTCAAAAACAAACATCTAACTAGCCTCGTATCTCAAGACAGAAGGCCAACACTGTCCTAGGAAGAACTGCCTATGCCTAGTTTTTACCCAATCCTGGAAGCCTTTCTACCTCAACCTTTAACTCCCGACTGATCTGGCGCCCAGAATCCTTCTGTTGTTCCTCCCGTCCTTCTGTCTAGAACAATTTCCAGGTCCTCCCAACCCTTGCTCAACAGTCTCTTCCTCACACTGCAGTCCACAGCGACCTTCCTGACCCCAGAGTGGCCTCGCTAACATATTCCGTTGCCCCTGAGGTAAACTTCTGAGATTAAAATTCAATTTTGAGTCTTGGGATAGCTCTCCTACCCCACCAATGGCTGAACAGGGCGCCTGGAAAAATGAATGGTTGTGTTAATAAAGCTAAATTATGCTTTTTTTTCACTTGTATCTCAAACTTGGACTTTCACAACTACGGAGTTGTGAACTACAGAGATACCCCGAGGAACTAACTGTCTTAGACTGCAGGGCGTTTTCTGGGTTGGAGCTGGACAAAGCACGTAAGTGTTTTCCACAAGCCTTGGAACCCAAGTCTTGCTGTGGTTTGAAAACTGCTTGACAAGTGTAGAAGTCTCGATTTTCCTCTAGAGGATGTCTCCTCAGAGGGAGGTAGTAGATGGAGACATTTGTGCTCACAACTACTTACATATATTTGTAATTTGCATGAAGATTTAAGAGAAATGCTAACATTGGCTGTGAATCAAGGGGAAGCCACTGGAGACATGAGGAGCGGCTTTAGGTTTTATAACAAGTGGAGTCTGATAGCTTTGTTATACATGCATGTCCTCGCTTGCCTAAAACTTACTGTCTTCATGTTTGCAGTGTATGTGTTTGTCAAGTCAGATTGGCTGCTTGTATGTGGAAGATAGCTTATTTCACAGAAATGTTCAATTTAAATGCTCCACTCCACTATCCTGACCAAGAAAAAAATTTAAATTAAGATATTCTTGCTTGTATAAAAACTCCTGAAAATAACTAAGCTTAAGAAAAGAGGCTGAGAAATAGTCAAGAAACAGAAAGATGTAGCCAAGCACCATAAAGCCATGTGACCACTATGCCTGGATGCTCCTTAAGATGCTTCAGAAGCATCCTGGTGGTCCTTAGAATCAGAGGATGAGACAGGATAGGAAACAAAAATATTTTATACTTCAGGCATTGATCATGGGTGTGACTGTGACCTGATTGTTAGGAAGGGATCCAATGGCTTTCTGGCTCTACCACAGGAAACACATGTCTGGTACAATAAATCTAACCAAAAATCCACGGATGAGTAGTTCATGGGCCCCAGGAATAGAGCCTACTGCTATTATTTTGCTAAGTGAACATAGTAGCAACCTGCTTTCTAAATTCATGCCTCTGTGCCCATACTCTCTGACCTCATCAAAGTCTGTGATGGTGACTGATACAGAAACTCACCACCATCAAAGAGCAGAGAATAAGTGTCTGTGGGGTGTGCAGCTATAAATGAGACATCTATATCACGCCCTTTCTCCCCAAGGCTTGAGGACCGTTGAGGAAGAAGAGGTGGAAAGATCATAAGAGTCACAGGTCAAGAGGACTGGACCGAAACAGTGGCTTCTGGATATGCATGACTGCTGTACTCACGGCAGCTCTGCTTGGCTGCACAGACCTCTAAAAGATCAGTCAGCACGGAGCATTCCCAGCAATGAAGCTGGCGGGGGCAGGGGGGGGCGGGCATGAACTCTTGGCTGTTGATGGTTTCTAGAGAAGACACAGTCAGTTTTCTTTATGGGTGTAGGCCCTGATAGGCCTAAAAACGTTTCTTAAATAAACGCATGTGTGTTGAATTAAATAAGCTTGAATAAACTAAAAAACAAACTTTGCATTTGGGGAATTATGCTTTTGAAAGGATGGTCAAGGATTTTCTTCTTGAAAGTCATAGGAGTCCTTTGAAAACAGATTCTAAATAGTGCATGGCCAAGTTCCCCTGCACTGCCCAGGGAATAACTAAGGTCTGTATCAAAGGCACAACAGTCCTTCACAGTAAGGTGGGTTGTTGTGTGGGCATTAAGAATGCTGCTTTCTCAATGAAATTTACTCTTTTTTTTTTTTTGAGACATTTTCTCTGTGTGTCCTTACCTGTCCTGGAACTCATTCTGTAGACCAGGCTGGCCTCGAACTCACAGAGATCTGCCTGCCTCTGCCTCCTGAGTACTGGGATTAAAAGTGTGTGCCACCACCGCCCAGCTGCAATTTACTTTTTCTATAAATAGAAGATCTGTTCAAGAGATGAGTATTTACTGTGGTAGTCACTGCGACTTTCCAGAACCCACTTCCACCCGTCAGGAGGTAACAGTTCCTCTCGCCAGTGATTGACACAGAGAATGGTACTCAGAGCCGAGTTCCCAAGAAGTTAATAAATACCACAATTAACCATAAATCAAACACAGGTTTTATTTCTTACCCATCTAGGGGAGGGTAGTCCAAAGCTCAGAGGGCAGGTTCCTGCAGTCCCCAGGGCCCGAGCTCG
Source organism: Ondatra zibethicus (assembly GCA_004026605.1). Lineage (NCBI taxonomy): Eukaryota > Metazoa > Chordata > Mammalia > Rodentia > Cricetidae > Ondatra > Ondatra zibethicus. Next base: position 135,847 of record PVIU01002795.1, on the reverse strand, counting down.
TTTTAGCTCTTGTTCCATTGGACTTTGGCTACCTACTTATCCTCACGGGTCAAGGTGACTGTGACGGTTCAACCATCATGTTTACGTTCTGGAAATCCAAAGGAAGATAGAGGTTAAAAGGATACCTCCCAAAAGTTCTGCGCATCTGTAAACCGTTTTCACTTATATAATGTGGTTTCCAGTTTTATGTTTGTATGGACTTTCTCTGTGTGTGGATGTATGTGCATGGATGTGTATGGACTTTCTCTGTGTGTGGATGTATGTGCATGGATGTGTATGGACTTTCTCTGTGTGTGGATGTATGTGTATGGATGTGTATGGACTTTCTCTGTGTGTGGATGTATGTGCATGGATGTGTATGGACTTTTTCTGTGTGTGGATGTATGTGCATGTATGTGTATGGACTTTCTCTGTGTGTGGATGTATGTGCATGTATGTGTATGGACTTTCTCTGTGTGTGGATGTATGTGTATGTATGTGTATGGACTTTCTCTGTGTGTGGATGTATGTGTATATATGTGTATGGACTTTCTCTGTGTGTGGGTATATGTGTCTCTGTGCTTTTTCTTTAGCTCCCCGCCCCCCCACTTGTTTGTTTTGTCCTATTCTGGTTTGTTTGTTTTTATCTTAATTAATTAATTAATTTCATATGCTTGCTTGTCTTCTAATGAGAGAGAGCAACAGAGGGTGTGGATTTGAGGGGATAGGGAGGTGGGGAGGATCTGGGAGGAGTTTGGGAAGGGGAAACCATAATCCGAATATACCGTATGAAATAAATCTAAAAAACCAAAAGAGGTATTCACTTTTCATCATTCCCTTTTATGCGGCTGATCTGATTATTAGTGAAAATAAATCATTTTCCAATCTGCTTACTGGGTCATACACAGATTTCATCCTCCTCCTTCCGCTTCTACCCTTTATTCCCTCCCCCTTCTCGGTCTGAATGAGTCGCTCCGAAACCTACCAGGTCAGGCAAAGAAAAGTGTCTGTGCTGGTGGAATTGAGAGCAGGTGTGGGCCAATATTCGGATGCCAGAGTTCAAACGGGATAAAGAGAGAATCTAGCCAGAGTGTGTCCCCTGCGTGAGAGGATAAAGTAGGGCAAGAGAGAGAGGAGTCCAGACTGAGAAATCAGATTTCAAGCCACTTAAGGAAAACATCTTAGAGAAGATGTAGCAGCTAACCTGGAAGACTGGCTGTCTTCTTGGGAGTGGATCAGTTGAGTACGTACACCAAGAATGACAGGAAGACACCTTAACACGATAAAACAGAAAATCAACAGTCAAAAGGGATATAGGCCCACCAACCAGAACACCGGACAGTTTGATGAGGAAAAGGATACCTAGCTTCCAACACGTTTCTTAAGTAGAATATACCACTGCATCAGTGAAGGCTACCAGCGCAGAACAGAGGGTCAGTACAGGGAAGGATCAGCTCAAGAAACAATAGCCTTAACGTCATGAGGACACATCACGCAAACCCAACTGAAGACATGCCACATCTCCAGAGTCAGGAAGGTTGTGGACATCAAGGAAAGACTGACAGGCTGTCCCAAGCAAGGGGACACTAAAAGCCATGACAAGAAACATTCCATGCTGCCTTTCCTTGGGTCCTCGTCCTGTCAAGTCCATTACTAGTCCAACCGAATAAATCCGAGGCTTTAGACCCTACCGATACACCAAAGTCAATTTCCTGATTCTGATGTGGACGCAATAGCTAAGAAAATGTTCTTGTCTGTAAATAAATGCATACGTGCAAAGGTATTTGGGAGGAAGTGGACACCAGTCACCAATTAATCTCATCATTCAGAGTGAAATGTTTTTCTGTAACTGTGATTATTTCAAAATGAAGGCATTTTTAAAACAAAATTTTCATCAGTATAGTTGTTGTTTCAGAAGGCTTGGAAAGATGAGTTTTTCCTTATGAGAGGTTATCCCCTTCAGTTGATAATCTGTGTTCTCTTGCAGACTTTCAACAGTGATGTGGGTGGTTTGAATCAAAACACTGAATAGGCACAGGATTTGAAACTGTATTGCATTTCCCCCCTGCAATCTGCTAAAGAAAGTTGCATCCTCATTAACCTTGCTGGGTGAAGGTCATTCTCCAAAACTGGCTAAAAATATCACGTAGTCAGAAAACAGAAAGAAACACAATGGAAATTTTTACCTTTTTTAAAAAAAAAAAAAAAAAAAAAAAAAAAAAAAAAAACTACCTTTTCTCCTGAACAAGAAAATTCCATTAACTAGCCTCAGGGGGGAAAATCTTAACACTAAGCTTATCTTTTCCAAAACTATCAATCATATGACTTTATTTCCCAAGGAAACTGATGACCAAGAATATGTACCAATTACAGAGAGATTTTCATTCAGAAGTATATGTTGACTTCATAAGAATCCTTGTGTGAGCCTGAAACAGCACTTAGACACATAAAAGAAGTGTGTAACAGACATTTGAGTGTGTGAGGCAGATTTTCAATGTCCCACTGCCATGTGCTCTGTACACAGATTTTTTTTTTCAAATTTCGGAACACGCAAGAGAATATCTAAAGTAATTCATTAAATTCTTGGCAGCCAAGTCCCAGCCCCGGTTTCCCCTGAAAGCTGCCTTTGCTAGAGCCGAGTCCTCCCAGTGGGTGCCTCCACAGAGGGCCTATTGTGGACGCTGCCTCTCTCTGCAGGAACCCAGCTGGCTACCGAGGGTCTGGAACAGAAAACTGAGTAAGTAAAATGCCCATCTCCAGAGAAATGTGTGCTCCTTTGAATGCCTTAGAAAAAGACATTCGATTGGAATTAAATTGTCCCACGCAATGCCCCATCTCAGGAATCTGGTGTCCTTGCTGCAGGCTGTGAGCTGGGGTAGGAAGGGTAATGGCTGCCTGAACCACACCGTCTCTGCTCTTGGAAAGACTTGACAGTAGAAGTCTGTGGTGACGACCGTAAAGGAAAGACATAGCTCTTTGCGAAGAACATCACACCTGAGTGGTTTCACCTGAGCGTAGTTTGGAGTTTGTTCCCAGAGGCTGTGTGTCCTTCCGCCTGAATTCGCTAGTTAGTTTCCAGACTCCACTTCCCCACACAGCCTCTCCCACCCCGGTTTCCGCCCAGTGCCTCTCTCTGTGGTGTCTTTGTTCTCAGCACAGAATAGTCCCTGCAAGCCTTGATCGAAGTTCTGTGGGTACACAGTGACTCACTGGCTAAAGATCGCCCTTCCTCAAACGGCTTCCCTTAAAACTCCAGCTGTGGCTTATTTTTTCTCGTGAGTCACTGTATACAAGAATGTGATCTGGCCTGGGTAACAATGTCATAGAATATTCTTTTGAAGAAGATTTTGCTGTGCCAAGAAATCAAACCTTAGGAGCCTTCTCTGTGTGCTTCCTAATACAAGAGGATGCAGCAGTTAGGCACTAAAATGCCCTCCTCAGTTCATCTCAAAACCTCTATCATCTTCTGACAATCATATGTGAAGATATTTGCAAGTGATCATTAAAGGTGTCTATTAAGTCTCATTAATGCTCCCTATTATGTTTGATACCATAGATAGATAGATAGATAGATAGATAGATAGATAGATAGATAGATAGATAGATGGTAGATAGATAGATAGATGATTGATAGATAGATAGATAGATAGATAGATAGATAGATAGATAGATAGATGATAGATAGATAGATAGATGATAGATAGGTAGATAGGTAGATAGATAGATAGATAGATAGATAGATGATAGGTAGATAGATAGATGATAGATAGGTAGATAGGTAGATAGATAGATAGATAGATAGATAGATAGATAGATAGATGATAGGTAGATAGATAGATGATAGATAGGTAGATAGATAGATAGATAGATAGATGGTAGATAGATAGATAGATGATTGATAGATAGATAGATAGATGATAGGTAGATAGATAGATGATAGATAGGTAGATAGGTAGATAGATAGATAGATAGATAGATAGATAGATAGATAATTTAAAGCCTCTTCATGCCCAAAACTCTATACCATTGCAAACTTTGAGCCTCTTTACCTCCTCTGTCATACAATATTTCTTTAAAAAACTATTTTGTGTTGGGGAGATCGCTCAGTTGGTAAAATTCTTTCTGCACAAGCATAAGGACCTCAGTGCAGAGGACCCAGCAAGCATTTAAAAAAAAAAAAAAAACCAGATGTGACCATGTTAGATCTCAAGCGGGGACAAATGGCCTAGTGCCTATTTAACATATCAAAGCAGACGCTGGCCACCTGGTTCTTCCTGCATCCCTCGGTCTCTACAGGGGCCTCCTGGCTGGCATACCTGTCCCCTGCCCTAAATTTCTCCAGCCTGGGACTGGGCTACCCTTCCTTATATAATCCAACAATTTTGTTATGTTGGTCCTTTTTTGACCCTTTTGATTTACCCTTTGCCCTCCTGGCCTCTTGGTCTGGCTCACCCCTCTCCCATCTCCCCTCCTCATCTCCTCACATGGCCCAGTTAAGTCAGGTTGTATCCGCTCTGGACTCTCCCAGATGTTCCTGCCTCTGACTACTCTCTTCCTTGTGTCTAAGGTAGACGTCTCCTCCACCAGTCATGCCCTTCCCTTTTCATTTCTTTTCTTCATTCAGACCGCAAGTCTATTACTGCAGTGGTGGAGGTGCGGGGAGCAGGAGGCCTCTGGAGAGCACTGGACAGCCAGTCTAGCCAACTGGGGAGTTCCAGGCTTTGTGAGAGATGCTTTCTCAGAAAAGAAATTGGAGAGGGACTGAGAAAGACACCTGACATTGACATCTATACCCACATGCACAAGTATAGGGTCACACACGAGCACATGTACGTGCGCACGGGCACACACACATACACCCACACACACACAAGGTAATCTGTCTCAATCATTTCTGTCTGCTGTAAGAGAGACAAGGGTGATAAATTAGTAGTGACAGGGAAAAAAATCAGTCTCCTGCAAAGAATTAGAGCATCATCACCAGACTCAGAATGACAGCCATCATCACCAGCCTCAGGACAACGGCTCAGGATGACGGCCAGCATCACCAGACTCAGGACAGTGACAACCAAACCCTCCATGTCACTCCTCCTGCCCCATTTGGCTTCTCAAATGTCCTTCTACTCTGCATCCAGTCTTAGAAGCAACTGAAACAGTTCTGTGACCAAATGTTGTCTGATAGTACCAAAGCCGTGTCACTTAAAAAACTTGATGCTGACAGCAGGCTGACCAGCTGCATCTCAGGAGGGTAACGAATGTCAGGCAACTGTAGGGCCCGTGGGTCTACCCCTGCTCCCGGGTTTCATTTTGAGAACAGTTTCTGGTCAGCCAGCTAAAACATCCCGTTTGTTCCTGTGCTCCCTCTGCCCCACCTAGTGATTAGCTATAGGGCATTGTTGACTTCACCTTGGGTGTGGTAATTTCCCACCTGCCTGGGGGGTATTCCATTGTGCAGCAGCTAGGTATATAAGGATTTCCCTAAATTTGAATAAATGGCATTCAGCTAATCTCCTTTCGAATGACCCAGGTCTCTTGTGTGTTCTTTCAATCTCCAGGCCCTTGACCAGCTCACTTACGGTACAGTGGTGTGCAAACCATGCCGAGAAAATAACGCAGGAGAAGGTGTTACAAGGCACTGAGTGTTGGCAGGGAGGGGAGCCAGAAATATCCTGAGAACTAAGGCCTGAATCTGGTCAGGAACCTGCCTCTGCCAGTTCTGTGGTATTGGAAACGTCACCTAACTTTTCTAGAGTTGATTTTGTGTTTGTAAAATAAGAGGTAGATGTGATGTCACACACCTTTAACCCCAGCAGTCGGGGTTACAGTAGAAGCTCAAAGGTATCCTCAACTACGCAGTGAGTTTGAAGCCATCCTAGGATACAAGAGACTCTGTGTCAAAAACATTAATTAATAAATAGAATAAGACTGCAGTAAATATTCTTTCTGTGGGTCATCATGTACTGGGTCAAAGCACCCCAGGTCAGCACCCCACGTCAGCACCCCAGGTCAGCACCCCAGGTCAGCATCCCAGGTCAGCATTCCAGGTCAGCACCCCAGGTCAGCACCCCAGGTCAGCATCCCAGGTCAGCATCTGAGATCGAAACCCCAGGTCAGCATCCCAGGTCAGCACCCCAGGTCAGCATCCCAGGTCAGCATCTGAGATCGAAGCCCCAGGTAAGCATCCCAGGTCAGCTCCCAGGTCAGCTCCCAAGTCAGCATCCCAGGACAAAAGCATCCTAGGTCAGTGTCCCACCAGGTCAGCATCCTAGATAAGCATCCCAGATAAGATTGGGAGATAAGCGACCCAGTTAAGTGTCCCAGGTAAGCATCTCAGGTCAACATCCCAGGTCAGTATCCTAGGTAAGCATCCCAGGTAAACAAAGCCTCTTATTCTCTTCCACTCACAGATCTCTTTCCAGTATTCATCTCATCTCATAAACAAACCAATATTAGAATAAAGCCCAGGCATCTCAGGTGGCTGCCTCCACTCTTCCCTGGTTCTCCTCCCTTAGTTTACATATTCATCTTAAGGCATGGATGAAAACCAAACACTGCTCTATGTTGTTCTCTTTGATACTGAAAAGAGATGCCACAAAGCTTCCCATGTGAAGGTTTGTTTCCCTTGGGAAACACTGATTCTAAATATGATTCGCCCCCTAATGTGACTGCTAAGCCTATGTGACCACGGTGCTCTGTGTCACACAGCTGTAAACCTGGGGAAGCTGGCTGCATCGCTGGGCACTCCGCACCACAGACTGAAGGGGTGGGGCCTCCTCTGCGGAGCCAGCTCACTGACAGCAGCAATTGGAACATACATCATGGTCATATCCTGAAGTCATATCAAGTGAAAGACAGGTTCTGTTTTCGGAAATTGGTATTTGTCTGAGGAAGGAGGAGCTGAGCGTAGGATATCAAAAAGCCATGAGTAGGCAAGGCGCAGCTCAGTCCTGGGGTCAGAGTTGCGCTGGCGTCTGGTACAACGCCTGCTCTTCTGGCTTCTCCATCTCACAGTGAGAGCTCTGAAGGCAAAGAGGGAACGTGTCTTAGGAGCAGTAGGAGAGAAGAGGATCCCAAATGTGAGAGAATAAGTCCTTCTCAGGCCCTCTGGGCCCTGTTCCCTCCTCTTGGGCCCGTTCCCAGGCTGTGTCACTGGGTGTCATGAAGCCATAGAGAGAAGCTTTGTTTCCATAGCTCACAGTAATCACAAGTTGGAATGCTTCCCATTGGAGCATTTGATGTGGAATGAACTGTGAACCGGAGAGAAGAATCATAATTGTCCCTAAATACGAGTCCTGAGCTGGGCCAGGAAGATGAGCAGTCTCTCATGAGTCTGGGGATAAGATCTGGGACCAGCTCTCTGTCTTTCAAACTTCTAGACTGTCCAGTTCCTCACCTCAGGGTTCTAATTCCAAGAGGCCCCTTCTGTAGGGATGGAGAAGCTGTTAAATAAAGCACTGGGTGCTGGGCTCAAGCCCTAGAGTTTCAGATTTGCATTTCTCCTAAGTTCCCAAGTGGTGCTGATGTTGGTCTAGGGAAGACACCTCACACGTCTGTGGTTCTGCTGAGCAATGAGTGCTACGGGGTAGGAGGAAGCAGGAATCATCCCACTCTGGATTTCCGGCTCACATATATTCCCTGTGCTTTTTCTTACCGTTCCTCACACTACTGATGCTATTTCAGCAATTTCCAGGAAATACATGCTGCTTTCCTTCTGGAAAAATAATGGAAGCTTAATAATAGTTGAAGTGATACTTGGAGGAAGTTGATATACGCTGTATGTTTCTAATCGCCTTGCTGTTTATATAACTGACAATTACACTGTAGGGATTGCATAACTTGATTTTATTTTCTCCTAACTCTTTTAAGAAATTCTTTATTAGCATATATTAATCATACACAATGATTGATTTGATCTTGAGTATATTTGTTACTTTTCTGTGCCGATAAACACCATGGCCAGAAGCAACTTGGGGATCAAAGGGTTTAGTTCGCTTAAGCACCTGGATCACATGTCTGTCACCAGAAGAAGTCAGGACAGGAGCTCAAACAGGCGCAGAGGCAGGGGACATGGCGGCAGGATACTCACTGGCTCGCTCTCCGTGGCTCACTCAACTTGTTTCCTTCCGCAATCCAGGACCGCCTGCCCAGGGTGGGACCTCCCACATCAATCATTCATCCAGAAAATGTCCCCACAGAAAGTCCTACAGGGTAAGCTGATGGAGGTAGTTTTTCACTTTGGTCCCCTCTTCCCAGATGATAGCAGCTTGTGTCACCTTGACAAAACTAAGCAGCACAGTGACATTTTCACACATACCCTGTCACCCTTGTGTGTCCCCTCAGAACCACGGGTCCCTTCTCTCCCAGTCAGCATCTTCTTCTATATTCATGTCTGTTTTTCAATGACCCAATTATGCTGCCTGGTTTGCTTTAAGCGTCCAGTTGACACAGCCTGCAGGTCACCTGACAGGAAAGCCTCCACGGAGGAGGTGCTTAGACCAGACTCGTGCGTAGGCATGTCTTCAGGAGGTTATCTTGGCGGTTAATTGATAGAGGCCCGGCGTACTGCGGGTGTCAAGTAGACAAATGGTCCTGGGTTGTTTAAGAAAGACAGCTAAGCATGAGGCTGGAGTGAGCCAGAGAATGAGACAAACATTTCTGAACTGAAGAAATCTATCCTGACTTCAGTGATCACTTATGGCCCTGAATCAAAGAAACACTAGCGTGTGCATGTTGATGGTTAAGGCTGCGGCTCACTGTGTATTCCTTCCTTAGTTCATCCTTTTCCACCTTCAGCCTCAACACAAATGAGTCTAAAGGAGATGGGCCCGTTTTAGAACTACATTTCTGACTGAATATCCATTTTCCAAACTCTCCTCTGAGACGTAGGCACTAAGGTTCCAAATCACAGAGCACAGAGACTTAATGAAACTGAAGAGAGCAATAACGTATTAATACATCTTCACTGATATAGTGAAGAATTAGCCGAGATCTGCAGGACTGTTGTAACAGTGTTTCCTTGTAATGAGACTTCTCCGTGCTCTGAGAGCTTTATAGGCTCTCGAAATGGATTTCTGCAACATTCCTCTGAGGCCGATAAGGAGCAGGTGTGATTATGTCCTCTTCACACATGGACAAGCAAACGCGAGGAAATCCAACAAAAGGCCCAAACGGCTCCGGTGCAATCCTCCGCTCATATCCGCCTATTTTCTCTCATTTGTGCAGTGGGAACCTCGCAAGGCATTGTTCTGTCATTTTTTGCTAAAGTGAAAAATAAAACCACGCAGGGTCATCTGAAGCGACAAAGTGATAGGGCTGATAAATCTGGGCAGCAGCGGTCTACGCCTGTGAGACCAAATTTGATTTCTAAGGATAAAACGATCGGGGCTCTCCAAGGCTGAGCCCTCTTGGCTCTGCTCAGCCCGCGCCATCCAGTCTGATAAAGCAGCAGACAGAATGGGTGATCCTAAACCAATAGACTTGCGTGACTGCGGACCTCCAAAAGCACGCCCCGTGTGGGAGGACTATGCAACTGTGGGTGTTTCCAGACTATAACAGGCTTAGAAGATGTGCTGGCACTGGCCAGAGCCATATTATGACGCTACAAGACAAAGCCCCAGACACCAGGAAGAAGAGAAACACAGCCTAAAGCCTGTACTATTAACCTTCTTTGCTACTGTGCCTTGTTTTCCAGAAGAGATTCATACCACAAAAAAACTGGGCCCTTTATGAATCCTTAATTTTAATAACCTCGAGGCTGGGTAAATGACTGTGGGCGGGGTGTTTGCTAACAAGTGCAGGGACTAGAGGTCAGGTCCTCGGCACCCAGAGAAATGTGGGGTGTGTGTGGCAGCCAACTATAATCTCGGGGTGCGAGAGGCACTCAGAGGATCCCAGGAGCAAGCCAGCTAGCAGGACTAGCTGAAAGGGCAAGTTCTCTAAGCTCGGTGAGGGTTTGCCTGGGTGAATAAAGCTGTAGAGAGATAGAGATGCCTGACTTTGGCCTCTGGCCCACACACACTTCCCCAAAACATGCACATACATACACACACACATGCACACATACACACCCAATGCAACCACACACGCGTACACACCTGCACTCAGGAGCGCACACATACACACCCAGTGCAACCACACACACACGTACACACCTGCACTCAGGAGCGCACACATACATACCCAAAGCAACCACACACACACATGTACACACAGGCACACATGAGTGCACACACACAGGAACATACACATGTATACCACACACACATACAAACACACATTTTAAAATAATTTTAATACCCTCACCTTCAAGCCATGGGCACTAAAGCAGAATTGTATTCAGGCTTGGCCATCTTTGGACCTCCGGCTTCTGTAAAGCCCAGCGTGCCCCCCATGAAGGCCCATACCAGTCCATCTCTTCCTCTTGCCTCTCACCTACAGTGGCTCCCTACGGGCTGCTTCCCAGACACCTCCCACGTCAGAGGGCCCGAGGCTGCAAGAAATAAAAGGTAGCTAGAAGTCTCCAGCTATGAGGGTTCAGGATGTTCCTTTTCTGCATGTATTGTTCTTTGCCAAGTACAGCGCATTTTGAAATGTGGAAATCAGTTCAAAGATGGGACAGAAATGAATGAAACTCTCGAAAAAAGGCAGAGATGATAGGAGGGATGGGACTTCTGTTCTACAGGGTGTGCATTCGAAACCCAGAGATCAAAGGAGGATTTATAAGTTCTCACGAGTGTGTGCTTCCTCCTGATGATGTCGTGCAAGCTGCACTAGAGCTACTGAAGACCACGGAAAGGCTCAGCAGGTGGCTAAGGGCTCAGCCGCCAAGAACGCTTGCTACTCTTGTGGAGGACTTAGTCTCGAGTCCTAGCACCCACACAGTAGCTCACAGCCGTCTGTAACTCCAGGTCCAGGGGACCCTATGCAATCTTCTGGCCTCCACAGACACCAAATATGCACATGGGGTACAGGCATAAATGTAGGCAAAGCTGCTATTCACATAAATATATATGCTATATTAAATATGTTTCTTAAAAAATAATAAACAAATGGGCATATTCTCCTTTATAAATGGAGAATAATTCTTCTGTTCAAATTCAGCTTGCAGTTTAAGTTACATGGTGATGAGCTACTCCGGTAATGCTTTGGGTTCTTTTAAGGTCTTTGGTTATGGTTGTTCTGGTTGTTTTGTTCAAAACCTTTGGCACCATCCACATTAATGGCCTGTCCATCAATAGTCTCCATTTTTCATAAGGTAATGAGTTCTTGGTTCTTCATATCAGTAGGTTCTAGAATCTGCAAATTCAGCCAGCTTTATATGTAAAATATTTTTAAATTGCATCTGTGCCAAACACATACAGACATCTACATAGAGAATTTGAGGGCAGCCAGGGACATGTAGTAAGACACTGACTCAAAAATAAATAAATAAACCTCCCCAAAACAAAACCAGTGTGCTGATCCTTGCCTATAATCCCTACACTTGGGAAGCAGAAACAGGTGAACCTCTGTTGGAGCGCAAGGCCAGCCAGGACGTTAATAGTGAGACTCTATCATAAAAAAGCCAAAAATCACCAACCAACATGTACTGAAAATGTCAGAATCCCCTAAAACACCAGGTCTATGGCATTTGCGTCATATTGAGAATTATGAGTCAATCATGGGCAAATGTGTACAGATTTCATCAGAGAGAGGAACGTCATCAGAGCTGATGTCTGAAGGTCCTGAGAAATGACTATCCATGGGGTCAAGGATTAAGACAAGGCCAGAGAAAACTTCTTTTGCCCAAAAATTTCTTGGCTCTCCCTTAGTTTTTTATGTCAATATGTCTTCATCTTCACTGTGCTCACTAGAAACTTTTTCCTTAAACTCCTAAGGTCAAATGCACCATGTAAAAAAATAAATTGGAGAAACAACACCCTTCACAACACCCTCAAATAATATAAAATATCTTGAGATAATTCTAACCAAGCAACTGAAAGACTCATATGATAAAAACTTCGAATCTTTGAAGAAAGAGATTGAAGAAGATATAAGAAGATTGAAAGATCTCCCATGCTCATGGATCAGTAGGAATAACACAGTAGAAATGGCCCATCCTACCAAAAGCAATCAACAGATTATATGCAATCCCCATCAAAATTCCAACACAATTCTTTACAGACCTTGAAAGGACAATTTTCAACTTCATATGGGAAAACAAAACCCCCAGGATAGCTAAAAACAATCCTGAACAATAAAAGAACTGCCGGAGGTATCAGCATCTCTGACTTCAAGCTCTACTGTAGAGCTATAGTAACAAAAACAACAGGGTATTGGCACAAAACAGAGGGGCTGATCAATAGAATAGAATCTGTGACCCAGACATAAATCCGCACTCCTGTGGACACCTGAGTTTTTATGAAGAAGACAGAAATACACTCTGGGAAAAAGAAAGCATCATCAACAGTGGTCAACCTGGATGTCGGCATGTAGAAAAAGGCAAATGCATCTTTATTCTTCACCCTGCACAAAACTCAAGTCCAACTGGATCGAAGACCTCAGCATAAAGCCAGACATACTGATGCTCACATTCCCAAGAGGTGGGTGGTTCTCAGTCATTCAATGAGTTATGGATATCTGTCATTGTTTAGGGGGACTGGTTACAAGTTGTTATTGGTAATGGAGTTTAGATTCAGGGTTCTTGTTTTGAATAGAAAAGAGGGATATAGATATGATAGGATAAAAGGGTAGATTATTGAATCTACTCTGAAAAGAGGAAAGGGAGGATATATATATATATACATATATATATATATATAAAGATAAAAAGGTAGCTTGTTGAATCTACTTTTAAAACAGCAACTACTAGTTTTAAATATTTTACATTAGATTGGACTTTTGTATATTGTATGCAAATTTTGTATATTGATACAAATTTGAGATTAATTTTGTTAGAACATACTCTATATACATTGCTACACCTGTTCAAGGTATTGTCCTTAGACAGCTCATTTAACAATGTAATGCAAATTTCTAGTTCTTGAATGTTATTATTACCAACTATTTAGGATAATAAGGAAATGCAGGTTAGTAATTAGTCACCTATTATAATTGAACTTGTAGTCATATAAAGTATGTTTACAAGGTCAAACAGATATATTTTAAATAGACAGGTTGTCTTCAAACACTTCAGAGATCTACAGAATATGGCATTTAAGAGGTTTTAATAACATACCTTTTTTTTTCTTTTTTTTAAATGACAATGACACATGTCTGCTCCTGGCAGCACCAATCTACTTCAAAGAAGATGGTGGGCATCAAAGAACCTCCACATGGAGTTTACTTTCTTTGTGGAAGAAGTAAGCCACTGGACAAGAAAGTGCTCTTGCTGACAGTATGCTGTGCAAATTGAACAAGCAGGACACAAGAGAGAGTGACTACAAAACCTTGTTAAGACAAGGCAGGACAGTCCTTCAAAAATTGTTTCATAGAAAAGTCCATCGAGTATACAAGGCCTGTATATTCCCAGTGTTGCAGAGGACCTTGGGATCACTATCCAGGTAGTCAGCTGTTTTTGTCATTTCTCAATTTTTTTTTTGGAAGTTGCTGGCTTGCACTTCATGCTTAATCAGTTAATATTTCCTTCTCGGGTCTCTGATGGAATTGAAGACTAGATAGTTATAGTTTTTCTTGTTAACAAGTTCAGAAAAGAAACTCACAAAAGATATGTAAAGTATATAAGGCTGAAAGACATAAAAAGATAGTTTGGGGTTGGTATTACAAGTTAGGATAGAAAGCAAATTAGGTACAAGATTTTGGGCTCACCAAGATAAGATAGATAATGGAGTACTTTCTCTGAATTTGTCAAATGTAAATGGACTAGATAGTGTTGATGTGCTTACTGCCTGTATATATTATATATAGTTATTGTATTTACTGTATATAGTTTTATATTAGTTATAGCCTTCTTTTTTAATTTTAGACAAAAAAGGGGGAATATAGTGATATTTTGTTTGTGGTTTTAACAAATAAAGCTTGCCTGAAGATCAGAGTGCAGAGCTAAGCCACTAGAGGCCAGGGAGTGGTGACACACACCTTTAATCCTAGCACTTGGGGGGTGGCGACAGGAGCTATATGACTGGGCAGAGAGAGAAATATAAGGTGGGAGGAGAAAGAATGCATTGCAGTCTGAGGTTTGGTGGAGACAGATGCAGTCTGGAGATGCAGTCTGAGGATAGTATTGTCCCTTCGTCCTAAGCACTGGTAGAGGTAAAAGAACTCTCTAGTGGCTGTCCGCTCTGCTTCTCTGACCTTCAGCATTCACCCCTATATCTGACTCTGGGTTTTTATTATTAATACCAATTAGAATTCATGCTACAATGATAGACGAGATCGTGGGGGATAGCCTTGAACACATCGGCCCGGGAACAACTTCCTGAACAGAACACCAGTAGTACAGACACTAAGAACAATAATTAATAAATGGAACCTCATGTAACAGAGAAGCCGGTGATAGATTCGAGTTGACGTTGGCCTCTGGCACCCCTGGGATCGCAAAGCTGGGATGAAGAGTCCAAGAAACCCACAGAAGCTCCGAGCGGAGAAGCAGTAGCAGAAGATGAATCTGCAGACTGCAGTATCCCCAGGGCAACTAAAATGAAATGTGGTTTTAAAAAGTGATTGCATGGCCCTGAGGTCACGAGAGCAGGAGAGTTGGCCCTGCCCGCCACCAGCTGCGGCTCTCCCAGGAGAGGGAGCTCGCCCCGCCCAGAGGCGAGATTATCCGGACTCTGGGTAGCAACAGGCTATCTGAGAGGAGTCTCAGCAATAATCCAGTATGTATGGTGCTTCAGAAACTTTGAACAAGACCACTGATTTGTTGCAATAAGTATTTGCATGTAAAACTGGGCAAAAAATAAAAATAAGATACTCTGTGACACAGGGAAGTTTGCAAGGTCACCTTGATGAACAAATGTGCCCTGACGAGGTGGGAAGGATGGCAGAACTCCTGGTGCGCATAGGCAGAACAAGAGACGCTGCTGTGGCAAAGGAGGCGATGGGGAGGGGAGCATGCTGTAACAGAGGAGGCAGGCAGGTGTTTGCAGCGCCTGGAGCCTCAGAACCTGACCCTGGCGGGCACACCATTGCCCTGGCTCTGAACACGAGCAGGATGTCCGAGACGGAAAACGGTTGGGGCTCCTCAAAAGACCTCCGTGGTTCACGGTCCTACCAGAGGCCATGATGGTGTCTGTGATCTGGGCTACAGCCAGGGTCTGTGTTAGCGTCCGTGGTCCGTGCTGCAGCTGCCAGAGGCAATGCTGATGTCCATGATGCTAGTCCGAGACCCATGAGGTCACTGACTGTTATGGGAAAGGAAGGGTTTTTTTTTTGTTTGTTTTTTGTTTTTTGTTTTTTTTTGTTTTTTTTTTTCTTTTTTGCAGTGTAATTGATGACTGCAGACTCATAATTGAGAATTAGAAACACTGAAGGTTTCTGTGACACCACCCACACACCACCACCACCACCAAAAGAAAGAAACAATCCAGACAGGAAGCCATTGCAAAGAGTCTTTGAAAACTGTGCTAAAGATGCTGAAGTGTAGCTCTTCATAGCTGATGGCTTCGGGGTGGGGGTGGGAAGAACTCAGTCATCTCTAAAAGACAGGCCACTGGGAGTTTGACCATGCTCCAGCGTGTACAATCGCACCACAAATTGGACTTGGTGTAATTTGGACAAGAGTAAGAGGGTAGACCTGGGTGGGGGCGGGGGGAGATGAGTATGATAAGGGTGTAATGTATGAAATTCCCAAATAATTAATAAAAATACTATGTTGGAAAAAGAAAATTAAAAATCAAAATTTTTTGTAAGGTAAAGGATACCATCAATCAGACAAAATGGCAGCCTACAAAATGGGGAAAGGTTTTTCTTTTAAACCAACTCCAAATCTGATAGAGGTCTAATAACCAAAATTTATAAAGAACTCAAGGAACTAGATGTATTAAAAATCCAATTTAAAAAATAGGGTACAGGTCTAAACAGAATTCTTAATAGAGGGATCTCAAATGGCAGAGAAGCACTTAAAGAAATGTTCGCCATCCTTAGCCGTCAGGGAAATGCAAATCAAAATGACTTTGAGTTTCTATCTTACACCTGTCGGAATGGCTCAGATCAGTAACACAAGTGACAGGTATGCTGGAGAGGATGTAGAGCCAGGGGAGTGCTCCTCCATTGCTGGTGGGAGCAAAACTTGTACAGCCACTATGCGAATCAATATAGCAGGTTCCTCAGATAATTAGGGGTCAATCTACTTCAAGACCCAGCTAAACCACTCTTGGTCATATACACAAAGGATGATCCATTCTACCACAAGGACACTTTTTAACTATGTTCATTGAGGCTATCCAGAAACTGAAAACAACCTAGATTTCCCTCAGCTGAAGAATAGATAAAGATCTTGTGGTTCATTTACACAATGGAGTATTATTACTCAGCTGTTTTAAAAACAATGGCTTCATGAAATCTGCAGGCAAATGGATGCGACTAAAAAAAAAAATCCTCCTGAGTGAGGTGACCTAGGCCCAGAAAGACAAATTTGATACATATTCACTTATAAGTGGATATTAGATGTTAAGTAAATGATAATAAAGCTATAATCTGTAGACACAGAGAGGTTAGGTAAAGAGGACTTTAGTGGTGGAAGTGTGGATCTCCCTGGGAAGAGGAAATAGAATAGATTCTGGGAGGTAGGCTGTAGGCAGGTGGGGACAGGAGATCAGGTGATGGGGGAGAGATGGCTGGAGTTGGGGGGGAACCTGGGAGACAGTGTGGAAACCTGTAACCTATGAGGGTGACCCTAGTGAGGACTCCTAGTATTAGAAGATATGGAGTCTGAACTGGCCACCTTCTGTAACCAGACAAGGCTTTCAGTGGTGAGACTGGGTCTCATTCGGTAGTTGTTGACCAAGGAGATCCTGTGGCGATCCCCAAAACAACCCAGGCTGATGATAGCACAGAAGGTCACCCTCTGACAGGGATTAGGAGGTGTGGCCTTGTTGGGGGAAGTGTGTCACTGGGGAGTGGGCTTTGGGGTTTCAGATGCTAAGCCAGGCCCAGTGTCTCTCTATTCTTGCTGCCTGTAAAAAGTAAACTTTCCACCATGGAAGAATGGTGAATGACTAAGGAGTTAGATAAGGTTTAGACTTCACATAAGCTATACCTGTATTGAAAGATTACATGTAGCCCACTAATATTACAATTTTTATGGTCTTGTGTATTAGTTTAAAAATAAATTAAAGGCAGTCAGGCATGGTAGTGCATGCCTTTAGTTCCAGAACTTGGGAACCAGAGACAGGTTTGAAGCAAGTCTGAGTTTTAGTCTAGCCTGGTCTACAAAGGGAGTTCCAGGACTGTCAGTGATACATTGAGAAAGCCTATCTCAAAAACTTTGAATAAATAAATAAATAAATTTAACAGGCATGGTAGCACTATCCTGTCTTCCCAGGACTAGGGAGGCTGAGATAGGAGGAGCCTAAATCTGAGGCTAGCCTGGGTTACATAAACAGACCCTGTTTCAAAAAGCAAAATAGAGCTATTGAGATAGCTCAGTAGGTAAAGGTACTTGACACCAAGCCTGATGACCTGACTTTGACCTTAGGACCCATATTTTGGAAGGAGAGAGCGAACACCCAGAAGCTGTCTTCTGCCCTCCACGTACATGGTGGCATGTGTGACCTACACATGTGCACATATGCACAATATGTATAAGTGCACAGCAAGATGGCTTGCCAGGTAGAGGCATTTGCCTGTGGGCACCACCTGAGCTTGATCACTGACCCCCACAAGGTGGCAGAAGAGAACCAACTCCTGAGAGTCTCATTCTCTCTCTCTCTCTCTCTCTGTCTATTATTATTATTATTTTTAGACAAAGTTCCAGTATGTTGCCCTGGCTGGCCTAGAGTTCACTATGATGAACAGATTTTCCTCAGACTCACAGGGACTCACCTGCAAGGTGGGTACCACCACACCGATCGAGGGATCTCATCAGCACAGATACCATGCCCAGAAAGACACATTGGCTCTGGTTTCACCATGTGTGAAAACGTAAGCTAGGTAAATATGACTGAGGCCTCATTTCAGAAACAACGGGACACCGGCAGGAGAAATTCGACTGATAACACTCGGGCCAGCAGACAAAGAAGTGTTGTGTTTCAATGAAGAGCAGTGCCCAGGACCAAGGGTAAAGAGGATATAAAACAATCTGCAATCGAGTATTTTCCTCAGCTGTTTCTCAACAGAGTTTCTTTGAGCTCTAACCCATGACCTATGCTGTATCTCTTAGGTTATCACACAATGGCCTGATTTCATTCGATAGTCCTGGGCCTAACACTAGCCTTTTCCTGTCCCTGCTAAAGGATGATTTAAAAGAGCTGTATCAATTACAGGAGCAGACGAGTATTAATGTCTTCCATGGCCCCTGACCCAGCAGGGCAGGAGTGTGAGGTGTATCCTTGCAAGGCAGTACCCTCAGAGGCTGTGTTTACAACATCAAGCAGAGTACCGGTCTCTATTCTGTTTTGTAGGTTCTTTTAATTCTACAAAAAAAAAAGAAAGTGACTTGTCTTCATCAAACTACAGTTGCCTGTGGTCTGTCTACATACAGAATCCTACTGTAAAGCCCACAGCCATTCACATATCCCTTTTCTTTTTCAAGGTGGAAATTAAATATTCAGGAACTACACTCAGCTGTAGTCCAGCGGGTGCAATCTTTCAAAGGGCTAGAATTTCAGCTACTTGACCTCATTTGAATATAAATACACTTAAAAAATTTTAAAAAGATAAAAAAGACAGGGTCTCACTGTGTAGCTCTGGTGGTTCTGAAACTCGCTCTGTAGAGCAGGCTGGCCTGAACTCACGGAGATCCACCCGCCTCTGCCTCCCAGTGTTGAGATTAAAGGCATACGCCATCATGCCTGCCTCTGAATGCAAATATCTTTATTTCTAAATTAATTGTGTTTATATTATTTAAAATTGTCAAGTGACAAGGAAGGTCCTGCGAACTCATATTTACAAAGACCTTGAACCTGACATCCTGAAAAGCGATTTCCCTTGCCACCTAAAACAGGCATAAATGAATGTATTTTTGCCCTTCTTCACTGGGGCTTAGGAAGTGGTAAGGGAGCAGGGCTCACTTGTCGACAGTGAAGATGTCCCGGGCTCACACACAGATAGACTTTCTGGAAGGGATGTGCAATAGAGATCCCAGAGGCTGAGGGGACACTTGCTGGGATTCCTGTGAGCCCTGGATGTGCAATAGAGATCCCAGAGACTGAGGGACATGCCTGCTGGGATTCGTGTAAACACTGGGTGTGCAATAGAGATCCCAGAGACTGAGGACACACCTGCTGGGATTCGTGCGAGCACTGGATGTGCAATAGAGATCCCAGAGACTGAGGGACATGCCTGCTGGGATTCGTGTAAACACTGGGTATGCAATAGAGATCCCAGAGACTGAGGGGGCCTGTGTTGGGATTCATATAAACTCTGGCCTAGAGCTCAGCACATTTGTGTCTCTTGCAATCTCTTTAAGGAGAGACGGATTTAATACTTCTCATAAGCAGAAAGTAAATACGCAGGTGAGGAAGTGACCCCTCCATCACGTGTCCCGTGGCCACTCGGTACATTCTCCCTCCGCCACATCCTGCCACCTACTACTTCCTACTCTCACGTCTCAAGCCACTTACACCAGACACAGCCTTGAGCTCCAGCCTGGCTCAAATGCATCGCAAGTGCATGTCTCTGCTGAGCTACGTGCCTCCGTGTTGTACCACTTATCATTACTGTGAAAAAATAATTATTTCTTCATTGGAATAAATACAAGAAAAAAATAAGCCAACTAAACAACTAAGCTCTGTCTGAGGTCCTAGAGATGTTTCTCACACATTTTCGGGGTAAATATACTGTTTATAAGAACTTCAATAGAAGGACCTGAAGGTATTCTACCTGAGAAAGAGAAAAATTCAGATAGGCAACGTGATGCCTGTCTTCAAGTGTTTGAAGAACCGTCATGCTGAACCAACAGACACATTCTTTGTAACTTCAGAGAATGGGACAAAAACAAATGGGGAAAAGTTCCAGATTTCATAGCAGCGTGAAGAAATGGTGAGACCAGTTAAATAAAGAAGTGTCTGGTCAAAAAGTGAGCCAACAAAGACAGAAGGAACACCTGTCAGGGTATACAAGACAGTCGTTCTGGCCAGGATTCTTGTCCACTTAGCATGCTTCTCTGCATCTGGGGAGGCACTTGACAGTGGTCTGAACTGACCTCAAGCCAAGAGCACTGGGTTGTGAAAAACTACCTCTCCGATTGTGAGTGCCGCGCTGTCCGTCAACAGGGCTTCCACAGACAGCTTTCCAATGGCCGTCAGAGCCAGGCAGCTGCCTCTGACTAAACAAGGAACACACAGGCAGACAAGGAAATCTTGAAGCTGTTCCTCACCCCCCAGGCATATTCTCCCCACCCAACCCCGCCTTAGTTCATATCCATACAAGTGCACTTCTACTCCCTGAGCAACCGCTGTGTGCTGGGCTTCAGGATGTACTGGGGTAGCTCAGCGGAGACCAGGGAAGCCCCGGCCCCCTTCCCTGATGCGTAAGGCCACTCCTTACGTTAATCATAACTCTATGACTGTGTTCTTTTTCCTTGTGGAAAACTCAGACCATGGAAAAGCTATCTGAGAGAAAAGGGACTAAATAATCACCTTAATGAGTTATTCTTATCTTAAATTTACTTCACAGTCATTGGAAACCAAGGTCTGGCGATCTAGTAGTATATGGGAGCTTACACACAAGATTCTTAACCACTTTCCCCAGAGGCAGGCTTGGATTAGCAAGGATAGTTTTCTAGGCAGCAAGGAATTCTAGCTGTCCAGTTACCAGTTTGTAAATTTTGAAATGTAACCCGTTTCTTTAAAAAAAAATCAGATGCAAAAAGCTATCGCATAATTTAAACTATAGATACTTAGTCACTTAGCTTTTAGAACCACGTGCCCTCATGCTATATGATGAGCTGTTTGGAAATCCGAGCAGCAAACATTTGTTGATCACCTACTCTGTGTCAGGCACATTGACAAGCACCAGATACAGGCAATGAGCAAAGTGGATGGGATCACTGGTGTTTAGGGAGCTTACAACGTAGACAAAAATACTAAGTACCGAAGTAATACAAATTGTGATGGGAGACACGAAGGAAGGGCATCAGAGATAGAATTCTGAAGCTACATTGGATCTTCAGGGGAAGAGACATTCAGCTAAGAAATAAAGAATGAACAAGGGTAAGCCTCATGAAGAGTTGGGGAGAGAATATGGCGGCTGAAGAACGTGAAAGCGTGAAGGCCCTGGCAGCATTGATTATCACGGAAGCCTTGAGCCCTGTCTTGGTCACAGCGGTGCACTGGGAGGCGGGGGATCACTGCTGCACTTCTGAACCTGCTAGATTCCAGTGGTAAGGCTAGGAAGCTGTTGGTAAGGCCCAAGCAAGACAATTCCAAGAAGTTCTTCTACTGACTCCAGCAGGAGAAAGTTTGGCCATGAGAATGTGCCCAGTGCCTCTGTGGCATCATGAAGGCCGTAAAGATAGACACTTTAAACAGGTCTCTACCTCCCAGCAAGTTCTCAATGTGAAATTCACAAGCACCTTCCGTACGACCCACCTGGCTGCTGGAGAGATGGGCCAAAGTGGGAATCACCGCCTAACCTGCCAGTGTGGCTGCCTCCGAGGGCAAGCTAGACACACGGTAGGCAAGCAGACGCAGTGGGCATGATACTGACCGTTACTAAGGCACCACGGGATGAACATTGCTCCAGACCTGCTAGCGCCCCATGGCCGAGCAGCTGTCAAAGGAGATACGCAACCTGTACTGAGTCCTCCACAGCGACACGATCTGTATTTAAGGGTTCCGTATCCATGGCTCAACCAATTTCAGACCTAAAAATAGAGAAAACAGTTGAGCATGCGCCATCCTAGTTCCGTTTCTATTGCTGTGATAAAAACACCCAACAAGCCGGGCGGTGGTGGCTCACGCCTTTAATCCCAGTACTCGGGAAGCAGAGGCAGGTGGATCTCTGTGAGTTCGAGGCCAGCCTTCTGGCCGACTCCCGACCAGCGGAAAAACAGCCACACTCAGGATTCTTCTCGGATCACGCTTTATTGGAGAGCACTTGGTTGAGGCGGGGAAAGAGCGGGAGGCGAGAGAGAGCGAGGTCTAAAATGGCGGCTGCTTATATAGGGAGATGTGACGTGACTCACGCCTTGATTGGCTGCCATGTACCCGCTGGCACCAGAGTCCTCGGGATTGGTTAGGGACACCTAGGTTATTGCGCATGCGGGAAGCGCCTGGACGCTCAGTCCGGAAGCATTGCCAAATATGGAATTGTTTACCTCCAAACTGCAAGGATGCAAGCGTCATCTTGTAATAGCGTTTGTGCCTATGACTCCCTGCACAGCCTGGTCTTCAACAGCTAGTTCCAGGACAGGCTCCAAAGCCTCATAGAAACCCTGTCTCAAAAAAATCAAAAAACAAAACAAAACAAAAAACCCTCACACACCCTAACGAAAAGCAACTTAGAAGAGAATGGGTTTATTTTAGCTTATAGTCAATTTTTGTAGAGAAGCCAAGGCTAGAATTTAAATGAGCTGTGACATCACATCTATACTCAAGAGCCGAGACACATAAATGCATGCATCCTTACTGCTCAGTTCAATTTCCCTGCTTGTACATAGACATAGTATATGATCTAACCCCAGGGAAGGGTGCCACCAACCGTGGGCAGGTCTCCCTATAACAGTCACCCAGCTGATACAGACTGTGTTGTTAATTATCTAAAACAATATCATGGGGGCTGAGAAGATAGCTCAATGGTTAACAAAGCTTACTGCTCTTCCTTCCCGAGGACCAGAGTTCAGCTGCCATAATCCAAACTGGATAACTCACAAATCCCTCTAACGCCAGTTTTGAGAGATCTCGTGTCCTCCTTTGGCATCCTTAGGTTCCCACATAAATGACATGTATGCACACATACACACAAATAAAAATCTTTTAAAAAAACTATCGCATGCACCAAGCATGTATAGACTTCTCTTGCCACCATCCCCTAAACAATGTAAATAAAAATCTTTTAAAAAACTATCACATGTACCAAACATATGTAGACTTCTGCCACCGTTCCCTAAACAGTGTAGTGAAGCAATGAACACGTGCACAGCATGCAGTTGTATTAGGTGGCATAAGTAATCTAGAGAGGACCTACAGGATGTGAAGTCACGCATTACGAGCAAACACTATTCCGTTTTATTTGAAGGACTTGAGTATCTGCAGATTTGGGTATCCTGGACAGCAGGTAGTTCTGGAACCATTTCCTGGCGTATCCCAAAGGACCACTGTGTCACTGGCTAATACAATACTCTGACATGGTTCTTCTCTTACTGCCCTGGAAAGAGGATCACAGTCAGTTCAGGACATCCATTTCATGGAAAGGGTGGAAATTAGCAAATCCTAAAGAGAATACAAAGATGAACCTAATACTTAGCTTCTGGCATTCAAAATAGAGCGGTGCAGAAATTCCAATTATTTTTCAAATGCTTTGTTCTTTCCCTTCTGCAATCAAATCCACAGGGATTACTGTCATTATCCGTTTGCTTATTTTATGAGATGTTGATCTAAGGATTCAGGGTTTATGGAAGTAGGGTGTCACCTTAGGGCAAGTGAAGGAAAAGCTCGCTCCCTTCTGCTTCCGGGGAGTATGTGAAGAAGACAGGGTAGGCGGTAGAGAGGAGGCAGAACTCCAGCTCCCTGTCAGTGAGCCACATTACATCCGCATGGCCCACGCTTCACCTGGCCAAGGCCAGCCTGATCTACAGATCAAGTTCCAGTACAACCAGAGCTACATGGAGAAACCCTGTCTGGAAAGAAAAAAAAAACAACAACAACAAAATATCAAAAAGAACTATCTGTATCTGACCCCTACTCAAACCTGGTGAGCAGCCAAACTTCTCTAACTCATACCACACCCATGGGGACAAACCATACGCCTCCTTTTCCACTGGTTATCTTAAGGAAAGAAACAGATCATATTTTTCCTAGAAAGGTCTTGCTTTGCTCAGGGACTGTTTAAATCTAATGACTCTTGACCATGTTGGACCCCTGACCTGGTTAGGCGTCTTCTTCCTCTTCCAGATAATCGCAACAGCCTTTGCAAGCCTTCTGCCACCCCTTTCCCCTTCATCCCCCCCACCCCCGCAGGTATGTAACATGCTGGAGACTGTCTTCGGGTTGTGGGGACGAAGCCAACACTCTGAGAAGGGTAGAAATCGCAAGCTAGGGAGTGCCTTGTTACAGATTTCGCCGGTTTAGAGAAGTTGAGCTTTTGCTGGTTTGCATGGTCGTGTTGGGCCGGGAGCCCCCCCAGCAGGACAGCTGGAAGAAGGAGTTATTGGCTGACAAATGACCTGCTTTCCTGGTACCATTTTCTCACTGTTGTTGTCAGCAATCTACACAGGGCGTTGGCTAGATGGCGCCTTTACCATCAAGAGTGGTGGTGCACGCCTTTAATCCCAGCACTCAGGAAGCAGAGGCAGGTGGATCTCTGTGAGTTGGAGGCCAGTCTGGTCTACAAAAGCTAGTTCCAGGACATCCAGGGCTACACAAAGAAACCCTGTCTCAAAAGACAAAAACAATAACATTTTAGATTTAAATTTATTATATTTTAACTGCCTCCCAAAGAAACTGTTCCCCCTGTTAGCCACATGTTGTTTTTAATTTAGTCTCTAATGTTCTATTTTATCAATCAAGACTTGGAAGCCAGATGGTGGGGTGAAAACATGCTGGCTTAGAAAGGCAGAGAAAGCACCTCACTGCTTCATCCTTTGCCAGCATGCTAGAAAGAGCCTTTCTCCTACACCGTCTCAAACCAAAGCTCCTCCAACCCATCTCCCTCTCTTCTGCTTCCCTGTCCTCCCGACTTCCCCTTACTCTCTAAGGTTCTTTCCTGGCAACTGGTCCCTTGTTCTGCCTCTGGACCCATGGCTGATTTTTATTTAACCCTTTTTACAACATGCAAGCAGAAAGTTCCTGGATTAAAGGAGTGTGCCAAGCTGAGCCACACCATAGCTGAAGCACGTTTTTCCAGGAAACAACACAATCTCGGTGTTCACAGTGTGATCAAATATCCCACAACAGCCATTGTAGGCAGCCGTTCATTTATTTTCTGTCTTTAGAATTAGGGCATTTCACAAAATGGGATCATATAATATATGATTCTTAGAGACAAACTCCTTGTACTTGCCAACAGTTTTAAAGATTATTTTCAGTTACATATATAGGTGTGTGTCTATATGTGGTTATGTATATATTAATATATATATTAATATTAATATTCAGGTACCCTCAGAGGCCAGATGCATCAGGTCCCCTGGAGCTGGAGGTACAAGCTGTTCTACGTTACTTGCCCTGTGTCCTAGGATCTAAATTACAGTCCTCGGCAAGAGTAGTATATGTGCCTTTAATTTAATCAGCCCCACACTTCCATATTCTCAAGGTTTGTTCATAATGTGCCATGTATCAGTATCTATCTGAGCTCATCCTAGGACAGCACGTGCCGATGAAGAAGATGAGCCAGATTTGAGACATTACTCATACAATTCACAAGGGATTAGAGAGACCATTCTAAGCTGAAACTATTCTCTGTTTCCTCTATTCCCACGTGACACTTTTTCAGAAGTGTGTGTGCTGGTGAGCTCTAGCTTGACACAACCTAAACTCACGTGGCGGTCTCAACTACGGAATTATCTAGATCAGGCATGGTGGCACACACCTGTACTCCCCAGCACTCAGGATGGAGAGGCAGGTGGATCTCTGTAAATCTGAGGCCAGCCTGGTCTACAAAGCAAGTACCAGGGCCATACATAGAAGCCCTGTCTTGAGAAACAAAAGAGGCAAAAAGAGTCTTGAAGTAGTCTCAGCGTTATAGATGATGGCGAAAACCATTTGCAAAGTGACTGAATAAATGGCCAAAACTTTTGTGTGTGCATGTGTTCACGTGGAGAATGCACATGATCAAGTGTGCCTGCTTACACGTGTGCAGGTCTGTGGCCAGAGGTCAGCCTCAGGTAGCATTCTTCAGAAGCCATCCACTCAGGATTGTGAAGCAGAGTCTGTCACTGAGATGAGCCAACCAGCAAGCTCCAGGGAGCCCCATCTTCGCTCTCCCCTGTGCTGGGATTATAAGCACACGCCAGCAACACTGGCTTCTGACATTGGTTCCAGGGATCAGACTCCCATCTCTGTCACTTAACTGATTAAGCCATGTCTCCAGTCCCTAAAATTGTGTTTTTAAATGTTTAAGGAATTTCAAATTTAAAAGGGAAAAATCTGTCATTTTTCATGAGACACATACACAAAATCCACTTAGATGCTCAATGTCAATAACTCAGTGAAACAGAACACTCATAGATAATGCTGTGTATTAAAAAAAACCAGATTATCGTTCTAGAAGGTAATTAAATTTCCCTTTGGCCAAGCATTCCGAAACCTCTGGGACTTTATTGCAAGGAAATAAGTTATGCATGTTAAGCCATAGTATAAAAGGGATCAAATGATAACAAAGCACAATGACACATGTGTTAAAATGACTTGATGAAGCCATCCATGACTTTGTATGGTAACCTAAAATTTATAATAAAAGGCTTATCCATTGGGATGTCCTTAATGTTTAACAATAGGGAGTTGCTTAAATAGTGAGTCACCCTTTGAACACTATACATCTTAGCTGAATATCTAACAACATGAAACGCTCATTAAATCTTGTTACATGAAAAAAATCAAGTTATAAAACAGGGTGTGACTCAATCAAGGCTCCTTAGAACTAGGCCAGAGGGATGGGGTTTGAGCGTCAGAGCCACCACTGACAGCTGTGTAGCCATGGTTAGGTAACCTAGCCTCCCTGTAGCTCAGTTTCATCATCCATAAAATGGGGCTAATGCCCATCTCTACTTCCTAGGATTGCCGTAAAAGTGACAAGATATACGAGGTATCCAGACAAGCACCTGCCACACAGAAAGCACTATCTAAGGGCTAGTGACACCTTAGTTTTTGTGGCTAATGGATTAAGTCAGCTTTTAAGCTAATTTGAGAAGCAAAGGTGGAAAGGAGAATGATACAGGCAAAAAAAAAAAAAAAGCCACACCCAAGCATTCCACAGGGCTACTCCCACGAGGTCATCACCCCAGCTGCCAAGGACTGACCCCATGGCGTCTTTGGACGCAGGACATTGCATACTGGCCCAGAACAGCTGTCTCCTCCTCGACTGGAAACCGGATGCAGCTGCCCTAGCAGCTCTGCGTCATCCCTGGGACTCTGAGTCAACAGCTCCAGAATCGAAGTCCAGAGAGGATGCATCTGCTCTGCTGCACCAGGTCCGTAGGCCCCCTGTAAGAGCGGTCACATAAAAACAGCATCACGGAAGTCCAGCAAACTCAGCGGGCAGATTTACACACTGGGCAACAACAAGACAGATAGAAATGATCCCTTGATGGTATAAAAATATTATTATAAATTGAACAGACATTTATACTCAGAGAAAGAAAACTAAACAGCTATACTTCAAAATGTTAAGGGTCAATTCTAAATTAATCACTATGGTTGAACTGAATTTTTATTTATTATTATTGTACATGTGTGCGCGTGTATATATGATGCGTGCTTGTGCATGTGGGCTCACCTCTGCCACAGGGGGATTCTGGGAATTGATCTCATGTCATCGGGTTTGCATGGTAAGCATGTTTACCCACTGATCTATCTCAGCAGCACTGATTTGAACTTTTTAATTTCTGTCTGTGACTATCTGAATTTTCTATAACCTAGGAAGAGCCTTTTCTTTTTAAAAGCAAAACTGGACAATACCAGGTCTCTATTTCTGAAAGAGAATTGAATCTTCAGCCATGTACTAGGGAGGAAAGGCTAGGCTCAGCTGACCGCTATTGGTCCAGAGTGTGGTCAGTGGGCCAGTGCCAGCAGCTGATTCAGGGTGTGCTGAAATACAGGGTCGCACATAAATAAAGGTAAGGAGGCCTTCTCCAGAAAGATAGGCAACAGACTTGACAGTGTGAAGACAGATGATGTAACATTTTATGACTATGAGCCTCGAAATGTTTCCACATTTGGAAGAGGGTAAGATCATTAGCAGAACAGATTGCTGGAACAGGATCCAGTTTTAAGGGGAAAAGATAAATCTGGTTTTAAATGTGAGGTTTTAAAACCTCAATGGTGGCTGGGCGTCAACACCGGACGTGTAAGTTGGAGGGAAATCTAAGGCCGAGAGATGGTGGGAGCCACAGAAGTGAATGTAGGTGCTCATAGAGAATACACACACACACACACACACACACACACACACACACCAAGACAAGAAACTGAGGCCGGGTGTCTTGGTAATACCTGTGTGGAGAATAGAGAGAAAAAAAGCAGAAAGTTGGCAGACCAAACATAAGGAGAATAAGAGAAGACATTAATTTTACATTAAAAGAACAGTCCTCGTCATTAGACAATTCAAAAGTTTCTGACTTTTTTGGTAAAGTTTTAATGAAAAATTGCTATTTTTGCAATGTTGCAAATCAAACAAGGCCACAGCATATCTTTGTTTGATTCACTCACTGGGCAAACATTTCCTTAGCACTTACTATGAGACAAGTACTCTCTTGGGTATTGGGGATGGAGTAGGCTAAGCTCTTGCCCCATGGGAACTGCGGTCTGCATTCTAAAGGGGAGACAGCCAACAGGTAAAGAAGCAGGCTGTGTGTGAGATGGTGGCAGATACCATTAAAGGAGAAGATGGAAGGATGGATGTGCTTTAAAAGAAGCAGCGGGAGAGACACCGAGGTGATCAGATCCAAAGAAAAGAGGAGGCCACTCATGAAGACAGATGAAGAAGAGACCACCACCCCGTGGCAAGCCCTGTGACTGTGGGGGCCTGGGTGTCAAAGTCAGTGCTGCCACTAAGGGGGTGACGTAGGAAGAGAGAGAGGGCTGGGCAGGGAAGGCCCTGTGAGGACATAAGTGGCGTTTTCTAGCTTGGGTTTTAATGTCGCCAGTGTGTTGTTAAGAGCATTCTAAGGTGGGGCAGGATGGTAAGAGCCTTTAATTCTAGCACGCAGGAGGCAGACGCGTGCAGGTTTCTTTAAGGGAGTTTGAGGCCAGCCTGATCTACGCCGTGAGCCCCAGCCAGGGCTACATTGTGAGACCCGGTCTCAAACAAAAAGGAAAAGAACACACTAAAAAGGAAAGTCACATAGGTGCTATCGCAACGACCTCGGAAAGAACGAGGACAACTTGGACCAAGCGCCTTTGACCGTTTTATCTTAACAGAGAGCTACCATGCCTGCTTTTCTTCTAGCATATTCCCCTGAAGTGGGGTGGGAGGGAGGGGAGAAGGGAAAAAGAGTGAGGAGCTTGTACCTCTAGTTACATAATTCCACGTATGGTTACAGGTGCCTCTAGGCACACGGATTACATCTTCTAAATTATTACAGCTTCAGGAAAATAGCTAAAAATAAAACTCCAAAATTTCCACCACTGTGTGGAAATTTATATTTAGGCCAAGGCAATAATAATAGAACCTGGCAAGTTTTTTTTTAAAGACATGAGCATTATTATTGAAATGCACAGTCACTAAATAATGACTGGTTCCGAAAGGTGTAATTGTAAACCTTCCTCCTGTCTGTGTTGTAATTAAAACAAAAATAAAAGTGAATCTACAGAGCTGTGCACAGGTCTGAAACACATCAGGATATATAATTTGCTTTTCTTACTGATCTGAGACCAAAGGCTCCCACGATTTGCTAAAGATTAAAAGGACAAACTGATTATTTTCCATTTTGAAACAAGCAGACAACTTAGTGAAGTTAAGTGTTGATTGGGAGCAGAGTTGTCAGCAGTCCGTGCCCTGCAGGGCTTCACTGGTCGCGAAACTTTCACTGGCTTTATATCTTGGAGCCTCACTACAGAGCCATTCAGGCCCTGAGGGTCTTACAGATGGTGGGGCTGAGGGACCCAGAGGCCCACTCCCGCCAGAGCTGGAGATGGAATCCTCACCTCCTCCTCAACTGCTTTTCAGACCATTCCATCCTGTGTTCCGGTCCACAGATGGAACCCAGGGGAAACTGGGAATTTCCCAGGTTAGCAAGACCCCAGGAGAAAAAGCACCCGTGAAAAACTTCCAGCCTGGGAAGAGTCTTAGGAGAAACACCGTTGCTCCCACTTAAAGCCGGGGGGGGGGGCGCAAGGGGGAAGGGACAAGGAACAAGTGCGTTCTGAGTCAGCCTGGGCTCTATTGATTCCCGGCGGTCGCCTTTCCTGCTGACTTTGGTGGTCTGTGCTCCCCTTCACTTGTTTAAGCTGCTGGTCTGCTTTTTTGGCAGCTCCGCCAGAGGGCGGGCCGGCAGGAAGAAGAGCACTTGGCTAAGAGCTGGAGAGGCTGGGGGACTCTGCAGCAAAGGGGCGTCCCGCTGTCGCAGAGGCCCCGGGGATCCATCCCAGCACCCCAGGATCACAACCGTCTGTAACTCCGGTTCCCGGGGCTGCATACGGACCTCCTCACGCTTCTGCGCACACATGATACACATACTCTGGCATACACACACACACACACACACACACACACACACACACACACAAAACAAATACACATTTTAAAAGCAAAATAAGTCGGAAGAAGGAATCTTGGGCTATTACCCTAATTTAGGCTTTGGCGTCTCTTTCCGTTTCAATTTTTTTTTTGCATGATTTTGTCAAAACTCCCTAAGGAAACCTCAACTAGAGCAATGAAATCATCCTGGAACTGGAATATAAGGCTTTATTATACTTCATTAATTTCCATGGCTGATTTTCCTAAGTGACATGAACTGTCAGATGTTTTAAAAGGTGCACGCGCGTGCACACACACACACACACACACACACACACAAAGGAAATGGATGGACAATGAATGAGAGTAGAGGAATCACAGAAGAGGAAATGCAGCCACCAGAGACCAAGGAAAACATCCCCCCTTACTAGCAATTAAAGAGATGCATGTTAAAACAAGCAAGTGTTATCTCTCATCCAGCAAATGAATTAATATTAACAGTGAGAATGACTGGCAAGGGTGTGAGGAGACTGGTGTTTTCATATATTTTAGAAATATAAATCACTACCATCTTCCTAAAGAGGTCTCCAGCCATATAGAGATTAATCCTAATTCCAGGCATGGTAGTGCATGCCTGTAATCCCAACTCTCCGAAGGTTGAGGCAGGACTACTGAAAGTTTAAGGGTAGCCTGGGCTACAAAGTAGACACCATAGCAGGACACCGTCTTAAACACACACACAGTCCCCAGAATCAGAAGAATAATATTTTCAAAAATAAAAATAATTGACTGGAAAAGTGGCTCAGCTCTTAAGAGCCCTTGATTGCTCTTGCAGAGAACACGGGTTTAATTCCCAGCACCTGCATGGTGGTTCACAACCTGCAAATGCTGTCCCAAAGGACCTGTCTCCTCTTCTGACCTCTGCTGGTACCAGTCACTCAAATGAGGCACAGACACCCTTGCAGCCAAAGCACTTGTACACATAAAATAAAATAAATAAAACTTAAAAGGTAACTAAATAAAATACAAATGAAACAGCAATAAGTGTACTGAAAAAGAGCAGAATTGAAATCACGCTGAGGAAGGAGAAAGTCTCTATTTTCTCTCCCTCCACCTCACCAGTGCGGGCTCAAGGCCGCCTGAAACCGGAAGCAAAAGCAGGGCCAGGGTGAAGAGCTCCCTGGGAAGCCAAAGGGAACACTGAGGGAGAAGAATTCCCTACCTATGTCCACTGTGATGTCATGCCCCCTCCTGAGGTAACCCAGGAGTAGCAGCAGGGCCATCTACCCAGGAGCAGGGTCACAGATGCCTGACCCTGAGAACCAGGCAGTTGCTGAGAAGAAAGCCTAGTCAGGGACTGGGAAAGTGACTGCTTCAGAACTGGAGTACTGGCCTGATGTGGGCAGGTCGAAGGCACATCCCAAGTGGACCTGTCGCGTGTGGTTGGAACAGAAATCTGTGCTCAGAGAAGGCCTGGCCTAGAGTCCTAGGCTTGTGAGTCTCTACACTTAGGAGTTATTTAAAGCTAAATGTTTTAGAAGATTGCTTCTTTGTTACTGAGTAGTGGCCAGTGATGGAGATTCCCAGGCGGCGGTCCTTGCTATCTGCTTACTGAAGAGGAAAACGATAAAACAGATTCGGACAAGCCTAAAGTGGGAGATCATCTTACCGGCAGACGATATAAACAGGGTGCCACTTGGTCCTGCGATCTGAGGCCTGGCTGCTGAGCAAGATGTCTTCAGGTTTTGCTTACATAGCTCCAAATATCAGCTTGAAAAACTTTATATTCTCTCTCACATTTTCAGATTTTCATCTTTTCTCAGATTTGTTTTTTAATTGTTTGTGTGTGTGTGTACACATCTTTGTATGGGCATGTGCATACGCGCTTCATTGCCCAAGGAAGCTTCAGATCTCCTCACACAGGAGTTATAGGCAATTGTGAGTCACCTGACATGTAGCGAGTGATATTTTGTTTGTGTTTTTACAAATAAAGCTTGCCCGAAAGATCAGAGAAGCAGAGCGGTCAGCCACTAGGGTTCTTACCTCTTCCAATGCTCAAACCGAAGGACGATCCTGTCCTCAGACTGCTGCCTCAGATTTCCCACCTTATATTCCTCTCTCCACCCAGTCAAACCACTCCTGTCTCCACCTCCCTAGTGCTGGGATTAAAGGCATGGGATCCCAAGTACTGGTGTGAGCCACCACCACCTGGCCTCTAGTGGCTTAACTCTGCACTCTGATCTTAAGGCAAGCTTTATTTGTTAAAACACAAACAAAACGTCACGACAGACATGGATGGGGGGGGTGTTGAATTTCAGTCTTCTGAAAGAGCAGCACGCCCTCCTAGCCTCTGAGCCATTTCTCTAGTCCTTACCGTAAACTTGATTAATGGCAAGGCCTGTGATTTGGGGTGTATGATACCTATTGACATTGTTTAAAGTTAAACTGCTAGACCACTCGTAGGTAACCAAAAGATTGCAAATACCATGCAGACCTTCACTGACCATCGCGTGCTCTGAAAAATACCTAAAATCCAGCCGGTGAGACGACTCAGCAGGCAAAGGCACTGGCTACCAAGTCTGACGACCTGAGTTTGACTCCAGGGATCCACATGGTGGAAGCAGAGAAGAGATCCCCACGACCCGGCCGCACGCTCTCTCTCTCCCGTGTGTGTGGCTATGATAAATGCGCATGCGTTTGCAGGTCCGTGACCCAAGCACGGCAGCCCAGCAGAGGAAGGTGTCAGCTGTGTCCCACTCCCCATCCCGGTCCTTGAGACGCAGTCTCTCCGTCAGCTGAAGGCTCTCGGGAATGCTGGGATCACAGCACACACAGCCTTGCTCTCTTTGTGGGTGACGGGGACTCCCACGCAGATCCGGTTAGCATGATGAGCAGTTCTTACTGAACCATTGCAGCCTCCAGCTCTTTTACCACCACAAATTCCACATCATCTTCTTTTCTCCTTGAATTCATATTTATATTCCAGTTTCTCACAGATCATAACTTATTATATCATATTTTGATGCTTGAAATATATTACTGAAAATTCTATCACAATTTTTTTACAATATAATATGCATACAAATTGAAATAGTCTCTGGCTCTATAGTTGCTCTCATTTTTCTGTGTGTGTAGTTCCTATTATTAGTAATAACTAATGTATATAGTTATTATATAAATAAAGTTGATTAATCAGCATAAATAACACATTTAGCTATAAGGTAGTGGTGGTGCATGCCTTTAATCCAAGCACTCAGGAGGTGGAAACAGGTGGACATCTGAGTTTGAGGCCAGCCTTGTCTATAGGGTGAGTTCCAGGACAGCCAGGGCTTCACAGAGAAACCAGTCTCAAAAAAAAAAATAATAATAATATTAGTAAATGAACATAAGGGGCATATTTAGATATTTTAAAAATTATTGTAAATGCATTATGTGATCAGATAGTGGAGCCTATTTTTAATTAATTTATGTATCGGTCAGCTAATATTAATTATTGTTATAATTACACATCATTTTGCTCCTTGTTTTTTTTTTCTTTTTTTTTTTTTTTTTTTTTTTTTTTTTTTTTTTTTTTTTTTTTTTTTTTTTTTTTTTTTTTTTTTTTTTTGTTTTTTGAGACAAAGTTCCTCTGTAGCTTTGGAGCCTGTCCTGGAACTAGCTCTTGTAGACCAGGCTGACCTCGAACTCACAGAGATCCGCCTGCCTCTGTCTCCCAAGTGCTGGGATTAAAGCCATGCGCCACCACCACCTTTTTGCTCCTTTTTTTTTTTTTTTCTCGAGACAGGGTTTCTCTGTGGCTGTGGAGCTGTCCTTTTTAAAGTGAGTCCTGAAAAGAGCTTATCCACGTAAATGAGTAGGTTGAACAGGACTTTTATTGTAGCAATGGTCTGCAATCATTTGAACACCTCTAGAATTATATGTCTAAAATAGTAATGCACCACCAGAAAATGCATTTTAATGAGTCACCAACTGACCACTCCACGTTCCTCTTTTAATTTTGTTGCCAAACGACTTGTTACCCAGTTGTTAGAATCACTCACTTCTCACGGTCCACACTAATAGTATGAATCGCCTATTTGTTAAGAGCTTCTTCCACCTCAGGGCAATGACTGCTGAGCTTGAAGAGTTTCCCAACCCTGGCGGAGGGGAGGGAATTGAGCAACAGAAGCTGAGAACACAGAAGGCACACGCTGCAGGCAGCTAAGACAGATAAGATTCAAGAGGAATGCGGAAGTCCGGGACTCTACCAAACTCTCTCCGGCTTTCATTCACACCTTGGAAATCTTGGTGCACCTGCTCTCGGTTAACTAATACGCATTTCCCAAATGAGAAAGAAAAGAAGGGGAGGGGGCGTTCGGGGTGGGGGGGAGGGTGGGGAGAAGGGAGGAAGGGCAAGAAGGAGGCAGGCAGAAGTGTTGAAAGTTATAGGAAAACAGCGTGACCCTCCGGAGTTGGGAAATTCTTCAGAGCCTGGAGGGGAAGAAGGTTAGAGGGGAAGACAGCACAGAGCACAAGAAAGGAAAACCCTCTCAAAAAGTGGCAGAAACCCCAGGCCGGCTCCCTCCCTTCTGAGTCAGAGCTATGGATTGCGTTTGAATCAGCCAACAAACACTTCTGGGCATTTTTCTAAACAAGTCCTGTGCCAAGTCAAAGAACAGGAAGACCTTAAACTGGTGATCTTCAAAACTTACATCAGCCCATCAGGGTCCTCTAGCCCAGGCCTGCTTCCTCTGGGGATGCCACACACTGCTGTTCCCCATTCTACCAGCAAGCCACACCCTCAGCCTGCTCCTGGCTTTCTAATACAGAGTAGATTGTGGCCTTACAGGGATATTTGATACAGTTTTTAGCTCTTTTAGGGACAAGGGATAAGACCTAGACATTAGAAGGCTGCAGTTTGGATACTGCCAGGCACTGAGAAGTTTCTCTCTGTCTGTGGTACTCAAATGTTACTGTATTTTTATTTTTTGCCAGTATCAGTACAGAAGCACCGTAAGCCAGGTTATCAAATTATAAACCAAAACACCTAAACAAAAGTTTAAACTCACGTCCTGGAATTATATATGTCCTGTGGATATTTTGTAGATATTTTGACTTGGCAGAAACAGGGTTGATGTTTTAAAAAGTAATAATTCATTTATAGCGTTACAGTTTCCAAATAACCATGAGAGATATCATTTCTGATGAAAATTTGACATTGCAACGGTGAGTTGGTGATGAGTAACAGCTGTCCCTGGAGACACAGTAGACCCTTTCCCCGTGACCGACCTACACTGCAGACTGCCTGTCCACAGCATCCCCACAGGACACAGTAGACCCTTCCCTGTGACCCACCTACACTGCAGACTGCCTGTCCACAGCATCCCCGCAGGACACAGTAGACCCTTCCCTGTGACCCACCTACACTGCAGACTGCCTATCCACACCATCCCCACAGGACACAGTAGACCCTTCCCCCGTGACCCACCTACACTGCAGACTGCCTGTCCACACCATCCTTGCAGGAGTTTCTCTCTAGCTCAAGGGAGTTATCTCCCATGGCCCTCATGCTTAACAGGACTGCACCCAGCCCCCACTGGCTCAGTAACACCATCCTCAAAAGCAGGAAGTTACAGAGGCACTTGATTTTGTTCTAAAAATAGTACATGTTCAATATAGAAGATTTAGGAAATTAATAAAATGAAACAAAATTATGAAGTCCATTAATGATCTTGGTGCCCTGAAATAATCACTGCTGATACCTCAAAAGGTGTTTTTCTTCTTTTTTTTTCATTATTTCATTCAAATATGTGCATGTGTGGGTATAGAGGCATTTTTTATTCTTATTTTTTAATTCTTTCTTTCCTTTTCTTTGTGCAGATCAAAGCCATTATTACTTTGCTCGGTGTTTACAACCATTAGATTTGCTTGACAAGACCATAATAGGGATACCCACAGAAACAGCTGACCTGACTCCAAA
This sequence comes from Ondatra zibethicus, assembly GCA_004026605.1. Lineage (NCBI taxonomy): Eukaryota > Metazoa > Chordata > Mammalia > Rodentia > Cricetidae > Ondatra > Ondatra zibethicus. Next base: position 99,255 of record PVIU01002795.1, on the reverse strand, counting down.
CTGAACCTGCCTAGGACGGAACTAGGCCCTCTGAATGTGGGTGACAGTCGAGTGACATGGGCAGGTTGTGGGGCCACTGACAGTGGAACCAGTTTTTATCCCTAGTGCATGATCTGGAGCCCACTCCCTATGAATGGATACCTTGCTCAGCCTTGATACAGGGAGGAGGGCCTTGGTCCTGCCTCAAGTGATGAGACAGACTTTGTTGACTCCCCATGTGAGGCCTCACCTTCTCTGAGGAGTGGATAGGGAATGGAGTCAGGGGAAGGTAGGGGAAGCAGAAGGAGGGGAGAAAGTGGGAACTGGGATTGGTATGTAAAATAAAAAAGATTGTTTTAAAAAATAAAGTAAAGTAGGCCGGGCGGTGGTGGCGCACACCTTTAATCCCAGCACTTGGGAGGCAGAGGCAGGTGGATCTCTGTGAGTTCAAGGCCAGCCTGGTCTACAAGAGCTAGGTCCAGGACAGGCTCCAAAGCCACAGAGAAACCCTGTCTCGAAAAACCAAAATAAGTAAATAAATAAAGTAAAGTAAAATACAATACAAGATTTTCTTGACAATCACGGTTCCCTAAAAATCCTTCTAACTTCACTTATTAATATAACGCTATGTACACTGAGCCCTACACAGTATTTTTATTTATCTAGATCCACTATACACTTTGTGTGACATTTCTAACTTAGTTGAGACTGCTCTGAACATCTTAGGGCACAGCTTCAAATCTAGAAGAATGAGAGCTGTCACTTGGCTCTGGAAGACAGGGCTACCCTGCCACTTTGGTTTCAGAGTGTCAGCTGACAGCAGCCACTGTCAGCTGACCGCCACCCGGATGACTTCTAGTTGTAATGTATCGTTTGTTCATATCCGCACTGGAAAGAAAAAGCAAAACCAGCCAAACCCTTGAGACAGTGGTCCTCAGCTTGTGGGTTAACCTCTCCAGGCGTCGGACAACTCTTCCACAGGGGTCGTGTATCAGATATCCTGCATATCAGATATTTACATTATGATTCATGACAGTAGCAAAATTACAGTTATGAAGCAGCAATGAAAAAGTTTTATGGCTGGGAGTCAGCATAACATGAGGATCGAAGTGTGGCAGTTTTAGGAAGACTGAGAACCACCGCCTTAAGAGATAGCTAGGGAGAGGATGAGAGCAAACACCCTTCCCTACCCCCACTCAGGGACTAGACAAACTCCACCTAGAAGGAGAAGAAGCACCTACTGACCCACGTGAAATTTCTCTGTTGTTTAGTTTTCTCCCTTACTAGTGGGCTGATATAGCATAAGCTCACAGAAGGTTATCTGTTGAGACTTCTATATGCCTTTGTTTTGGAGTTTTATCCTGAGTTGGTGGCTGTTTGTCCTAGGAAAGCCACAGTACTGGGGAGTTGCATTTTCCCAGAAAGTAAATTGGTGCGGGAGAATTGTCTGTATTCTGTCAATCATGATTTAAATAAACGCTGATTGGCCATTAGCCAGGATGTATAGGTGGGACAACCAGACAGGAAGTAGAGGCAGAGCAAGGAGAATAGAATTCTGGGAAGCAGGAAGCTCTCTCGGCAGTCCTGTCCAGACCACCGAAGAAGCAGGATGTGACCTGTCCCACTGAGAAAGGTACCGAACCATGTGGCTAACATAGATAAGAATAATGGGCTATATAAGTTATAAGAGCCAATAAGAAGCCTGAGCTAATGGACCAATCAGCTTATAACCTAATGTAGACTCTCTGAGTGATTTTCTTTGGGAACTAATGACTGTGGGACCTGGTGGGACAACAGAAACCAACCAGACCCCTCATGCTACAGTAAATTATGAAAAGAAAAGTAAAAATTCTAAAACCTCACAGAAACTGGAGAGACGGGAATAGAATTTACCACTGTTTTTCATGTGACTGAGAAGATGTCCAAGGTTTTGCTATACCAGAGACACCTGTGACCTGAAAGGAGAAACCACGAGTTCAAATAATTCTCCTTCTTCTATCAGGTAAGATTAAGATGTGTTGGGAATGGGTGCTGTTTTAATGCGGCTATTTTGGTCATGTGGCAAAGAATCTTTACTATAAGTTTTGGTTGTGTCATGCTGGTTTTGACTTTTTCACTGTAGACTGAAGCACTTTCAATAGCGTCAGAAACAATTTGAAGCAACAATTGCCAAAGCCAACCCCCATTTTTAATGTTATTCCATGTTCAACAGTTTTTTCTTGGACTCTTCTGATGCGCATTTCCGGAATGCCTGCTCTGTGCCAAACATGCTAAGAGTGAGGTAAAGGATGAGAAGGGCATCATTCTCTCTCTAGAGAAAGACAGACTCCAGAGCTGGACAATGTGTACGCAAAGTGACATGCATTGGAAGATCAACAGCGTGCTGGAGGAATAGCACAAATGACAGATGCAACAGCTGAGTGGCCAGTTTCCCGCATGAAGAAGTGGGGAGAGCCACTGAAAGCGGGGGGTGCTGTATTATTGAGGTGCGGGGGGAAGGAAGTGTGTGCTAAGTGAGCGGAGTAGGCACAATGGGTCCAACGTAGCCAAAATTTAAGGAAGAGAGATGGAAAATACGATGGGAGATAAAGGAGCGTGGTGGGGACCGGATAGTAAAGAAGCCTTTGCATCACACTGAAGGCAGCAAGAATCCTCGGGGGATGTTTTAGCAGCAAAGAATCATAATCAGATTTCTGTGTTTTAGACGGTCGGTTTGTTGGTAGGATGGAGAATCAGCACGGGCCAGCTGGAAAGCTGGTGCAGCACCCAGGGGAGGAGTAACGCGTCTCCTCGGTGGTGACAAATGCAGAGAACAGGATGCAGCCGAAGCTACTTAGCACAGAGAGACACCTGGCAACTTCCTGTCTGGGAAGAATGAGGGACTTTCTGGTCAGGGCCACCATAAATGCTTATAAAAATGTTTCATCTCCTTCACTGTGCAATTCAAATTAAAGCAATATCCGTGGCTATGTTTGAGCTGTAGGCCGTGCGTGGAAACCCTCTTGAATGGAGATAGTTCCGATGATTTCAGCATTCACACATCGTGAAACCATGCGCTGAGAAGGTGTCAAAATTAAACCAGGGATGTGGTTCTCTCGACCAGCGTCAGCTTCGCACTATCTGCTGCCGCAATCAACTGCTGGTGTTCACACGCCCACCTCCTGCCATTGCTAACCAGCCTCCAGCTTTCTCATTTTTCCACCCAAAAGGCACTTTAAAACAATAAGCTGACTGCCGAATGTGTTAGTCTCTCTTACAGCCAATACATACCGCACTTTCATTCTAGTTCTTTCTTAATAGTAAGAGTTGTTCTAAATGTTCAAAAAAAGCAGTCGGCTAGCAGCAAGCTTATTGAACGTGTCAGAGGTAGCAAAGGGATTGCGAGAAACACAATGTGATTTTAAAGTCAGTAATCAAGTCATGGGCTGTGATGGAGTAAACCAGAGTGGACTCACTAATGTCAAGCTGTTTAAGTCAAACAGGGAAACCATTGTTCAAGCCTTAGAGAGAAGTGTTGTGAAGAACAGCAGTGAATTAGTCAAGCCTTTTGCAAGCTTGCGGGGTGAGTTAGTTATCCTAGGAGATGCGAAATTAGTCGAGCCTTTTGCAAGCTTGTGGGGTGAGTTAGTTATCCTAGCAGATGCGGAAGGAAGGCTGTGAGCTTGACTCCATCTGCTCCATCACATGTTCTGGAGTTTAAAGATAAATCGCTGCCACCATGGCGAAAATACGGAAGTCTACCATCAGCATCACGTAACAGAAGAAGGGAGCGGATGATGGAAACTCGCTTTGGAAAACTCCTGACTCTGTTAAAAATTCCACAAGAGATTCAGAATTTCCAAGACAGAAATTCAGGCCATGGTTTAAAGAGATGAGTTCCTATAAACTGAATTTACAGGAGAAACCATGGGGATCCTTTGGCTTAACCACCCGATATTAAGAAACCAACGACTACAGAATTATCAGATGTAACCAGGGTGACAAGACTGGTTGGTAATGGCCTCGAAATCTAGGTTAGAGCTTTTCTCAAGCTCCAGCCTGTGTCTTCCATGACGTATCAGTGCCATCAAATCAGAGAAGTTGCACTAGAGGAGGAATTCTCCTTTATTAACTTAATAACCAGCCTCTAACTTAATCTATGTTTTATAAACTCTGCATAATATTACTTCTGTTCAGTATTCTTAAAGGAAAATATATGCCAGTAATTATATATGTCAAATTTGAACTGGAGGCTGGGTGGAACATAATCTGAACTGACCAAAAATTATATTAAAAATGATTTATAGAAATGCTTTTCTTTGGAGTAAAACAGCAATGAGCCTAAATTGACCTATCTCCTTCAAAGACATTAAGGGTCTATTTTAGCAACTGTATACGAATGATTAAAGAAATGGAGTTATTGAATCTCATTCTGCATTAATGGTATCTAAATTCCAGCCAGTGCCTGCTCAATTTATAACTTTTGGAAGCTCTGCTTACAGCGTTACAGTCATTGTGAAAAAATATCCAGGAGATGGAAGATGGAGAGCCAGTTGAAAACTACCAGAGGCTTTCAAGGGTGCCCCGAGTAGGTGTAGCCTCATCTTCCAACTGCAGCATCTCTGTTCATCATAGACTATAGACAGAAATGAGGCCACCATGCTAATAACGACATACAACGCTCTGTCTTCATGTGTAACATTCAAACATAATTACTTGATTCTTGAACACTAAATGCCTTTGTGCAGATTTGTCTTGAGAGCGCTTACCACGGAAGAACGTTTGGCTGCTCAGGGCTACTCATTTTCATACAAACTAAATGAGGCCATGCCAAGGAAACTCCAAAGCCAAAACCAATTACTTAAACTCGTGTGGCTAAACCCCTGCAAGCTATGTATTAATGGGGAACCTATCTTATGAGTCCTAACACTTTAAAGAAATCCCTTTCATAAAGTGGCTTCCGCTGGTCAGTAGAGGAAGGGATCCGACACGGGGACCACTGCACTAGGAATAACACGCTTGCTTATTCTCATGAAGATTCGGTGACACACGCATCACCCCACTTCAGAATGAAGGGAGGAAGCAATCTGAGAAGAGAGGATGGTGGCTCCAGGTCACATGGTCAGACTTTCATGTATGCCTGAACTCAGAGTTCAAGACCACTCCTCATGCTTTCCTCTTTCTCCAAGTAAACACCGCTAGAGGACCCCAAAAATCTACATCTAAATAGAAACTATATTGTGGACTCTGATCTCCCTTGGTTATGGAGAGATTGAGTCTTCCTACAACAGTATGTTATCATTTTTATGCATCTTGCTGGGAAAATCTTATGACTAGTCTTTACTTCAGAGAGCTAGGAAAAGTCTCTAGCTATGATCGACTCAGGCTGGGTGCAATGTTTAAGAAATGCAAACCATCCATCAAACCAGACATCACTCATCTCAGTTCAGGGGCATTGAAGCTGTCAGATGTCAAAGAGAATGGTGACGGGGCCCAGGGCAGATGAGATGGTGAACTAACAAAGGAGGTTTCAGGGTAGGGCCGAGGCAGAGTGGGTGAAGTGTGTGCTGGAGTATAGTTTCAACTAAGACTGAAAGACGCTGTTGGCAAAGCAGCTCGGTTTCGACTGAAAACGCCAGGCGGGCGAGACAACTGTACCCCCGGTAAAGCTCTGGTGTTGACAGCAGCAGCTTCTCTGACGCCTGACTAAGCATTTGGGCTGGCAGTGGGAACCACGGTAGCAGAACATTAGGTCATGTCAAGTTTGCCAATACTGGCCAAGTGTGCTCTACATTTAGAAGAATTATTTCTGGGGCCCTGTTCCTGTAAAAGGCCACAGGACAGCTTAGGGTGAACTAGAGGGACAGGGCCTCGGTTTCATTTCCGCTATACGTGTTACTCAACTTGAAGTAGTATCAGCAGGGAGAGTTATTGCCACCGCAATCACAGACATTCAACTCATTAAGGTAATTATATCTGAATTGTTTCCCAAATTTGGCTATCATGAAATGAAATGGCATATTGAAGGGCTCTAAAAATAAGTGTGTTAAAATATAGATATATAAAAAAAATTAAAAGGAGTAATTTACTAGTATATCTCAAACGTCTTAAGATATTCACACTGCCTCTGCAAGCGTATAGTAGGATCTGGATTCTGAGGGTGAGGCACGCTTGTTTTCACAAGCCGTCCACGCGATTCTGCAGTTTCAACGAGAGGATCCCTGCCCTAAAGATGCTCCACCTGCTCCTGTAGCTTGCTGACTATGTACTATTGTAGCTATGGACAATGTTTCTCTGCTTCCAAATCTACAGGCTAACAATCAATTCCTAATGTGATGTTTGAGATGGGTCTTTGGAAGGTGACTGGGTCATAGAGGCTGAGCACTCATGGTACTGTCCTTCCTAAAGGACTCTGAGTGCTCCTCCGCCTTCTTCTCCCAGGTTGGGTTACAGTGAGAGGGAGCCCCGAGTGCTCCCCCGCCTTCTCCCTGGTTGGGTTACAGGGAGAGGGAGCCCCTGAGCGCTCCTCCACCTTCTCCCTGGTTGGGTTACAGGGAGAGGGAGCCCCTGAGTGCTCCCCTGCCTTCTCCCTGGTTGGGTTACAGGGAGAGGGAGCCCCTGAGTGCTCCCCTGCCTTCTCCCTGGTTGGGTTACAGGGAGAGGGAGCCCCTGAGCGCTCCTCCACCTTCTCCCTGGTTGGGTTACAAGGAGAGGATACAGCTGATTAACTGGAAACTGGGCTTCTGGCAGACACTGACCTGATGATGCCCTGATCTTGTACATCCACAGAGCTGGGAGGACACGTCCCCTTTGACTGTAAGCTGAGCAGCCTCTGGTGTTTCATCATAGCATCAACGACAGTCTCTAGGCCAACGAGATCTAAACCAGACCCTGGATGAATTTTTCTGAATTCCAAGCTCATAATTCCAACCAACCACTTGCTCAGTATTTCCATTTTGATATTTTACAGACAGTTAAAAAAATAATATATTTAATGTTAAAGAAACTCTCGCCTCTCAAAAAAATTCTTCTTAAACTAGGCATGATGACACTCTGGACGTAGAGATGGAGGATCAGAAGCTGAGGGTCATTCTTGGGTACATGATGAACTGGAGGCCAGTCTGGACATCATAAGCTCCTGTCCCAAAGCAAAAGACTCCTTTACCCGCAGTGATCCCAATTCTACAACGGTGCTATCATTTCTGTTGGAACAAGAAAGCTAAGCATTGTCTTTGAGTCTTCCCCTCCCTTCCACCTTGTCCACAGAGGCAATCAAGCACTGTCTTCTAAAGACTAAGAACTCTGCGTTGAAGACCTATGTCCTGTCACTGTATCTCACTGTACCTGGGGGCTTCAGGAGTCTCTCTGTCTGTCTGTCTCTCTCTCTCTCTCTTCCTCTCTCTGTCTCTCTCTCTCTGTCTCTCTCTCTCTCTCTCTTTCTTTCTCTTCCTCTCTCTCAGCAAGATGATGACTCTCTGAAAGCCAAGAATTGAGTTCCTTGCCAGACTTTGGTCTAGTACTTCCAGGCTACCTAAAAATGAAAATTAAGTTAGTGTTGTTGAAGCCACTGTCACAGACACCTGCTGACCATCTCCATTCAGTGCCACCACTGCCAGCCCTGATAGAGACTGCTGTTGCTACTGCAATCACTTTCCTCCTTTCCCTCCACCTCTCCCTCTCCCCACTTTGAGATGAAGTCTCCCTATGTAGCCCAAGTTGATCCAAAACTCGCAATTCTCCTCCCCCTGCCTCCTAAATACTGGGATTACGGTATTATAGACTTCTGCCACCATGGCTGACCTATTACACTTTCCAAAGATCGGTCTCATCTCCTGAAAACATTATTATTTACAACCAAGAAGAAGGATATTAGTGAGTCCGTTTTCTAGATCAAATCCTTGAATGACTTCCTATTGTTTTTCAATAGTACACAAACAGCTAACACAGATATGACAAGATGACATATACGTATACCTATCTATATCTATAAAGTCAGCTGGTGATCTCCAGCCCCACTCCAGGATACCGACTCTGCTTGCGTCCCTCAGCATTTACACCCTCCCCAGCGCGCTCCTGGCCAGCCTGCACTTTTTGACCAGGCTGGAAAAATACATAGCTGCCTTCCAAAGCCCATGGGGGAGCTCTCTTACCCATGGAGCTGTGTGCAGGCACTCCAAGTGCAAGCATGCTTTCCAAGTTTCTCGAGCTGTTTCATTGGAGTTTCTCTTCTGGGCTTTCTTGGTGGTACACCGTCTGCCTCTTGGGGAAGTAGCTTTCGGCTTGCAGTCTAAGTAGTGCAAGGTTGAGGGTTAATGTAGTTCTGGGGTTAAAAACACATAAATTAATACTTTACCAATTACCCTACATGCATTAGCGAAACCATCCTGCACTGTTTGATCTCTCTGTGCAGTTCTTGGCTCCCTCCATGGTTTGGAGAGAAAGCCATTCTGATTGGCTTCCTGAAGACTTCGTGTGCCTTCCACCTTTGGGGCCACCTCCAGGCTTTCTTCTCCCCAGTGTGTACTCACCTTTAATGTCTCAATAGAAACATAATTTGAAGGATTTTTTATCGCTTTTATACTGACAGTATACTCAAAAATTCTTCCAACTTATAATTTATAAGTTCATAATTATTTACCATTTTCTTAGTGTCTACCTGTCTATGCTTATTTTGCTTGCTAATTTTAAAAAATATTTATCTGGTTTCATTTTAAGTGTCTGTTTTGTTTTTTAATGTTACCATAGTACATAGAACATGCTAAGGGTTCAGTGAGGATCATGCCTGATAATATCTATGCATATGTCTGACTGGTTAAATATTTTTTACATAGATTCCAGAATTACAATTTATATATTGTATTTATTTATGTGGGTTTTTTCTTATATTTTGAGATTATTTACATCATTTCTTCCTTCCCTTCCTGCCCTCAAAACTCTCTCTTACGCCTTTCCATGCGCTCTTTCAAGTTTGTGGCCTTTTTTCATTAATTGTTATTACATGTATATATGTATAAACATATATATTCACAAATACATATGCTCAGCCTGAACAATGTTACTTGCATGTGTGTTTTCAGGGCTGACCATCTGGTATTGGATGACCAATGAGTATTCTCTTCCCTGGGAAGAACCATTTTCCCACTCTCGGCATTTCTTAGTGGCCTGTCGTCCTTTGTGTAGAGTTGAGGCCTCGTGGTCTTTCCCGGTCCACTTTGGCATGTGTGTTGGTGTCCTCCCTGTTCAGCTCATGTTTGGCAGCCGTGTTTGTGAGACTTTACGAATGTCGTATCTGTTCATATTCAGAATTCCAAGATTACAAAGATGTGAATTTTTTTATTTAAAAAAGCGACACCATTTGCAACTCCCTTTCCAAATGTGCCGGGGATGCTACCAATGTCATACGCACATCACAAATTTGGAAATAAATGTGCTGTTTATCATCCATGCACCCTACTTTCAATTCCTTCTCCTGCCCCCGCTCTTCTGCCTCCTCTCCCTCCCAAGCCCACTCCACCAGCACAGTGCTGAGGACTGAGCTCAGGGCGTTAGGGCCCTGTACCACTGAGCCCAATAGTTTACACAATTATTGTATCAAAAGAACCTCATTCATTGCAAGAAACTCAGGCAACAGGTGTGTGTGTGTGTGTGTGTGTGTGTGTGTTTCAGTCAAATATATCTACATTAAAAAAAAATCCTGTTTCCATATAAGATTTCACTGAAGGAAAGAACCTAAAACGTTCTGCTTTTAGAGGTAGGAAAACCCGATTTTACAATAAGGTTGGAAGATCACCTAGAATGTTCCCACATAAACCTGAGAGACAACTTCAGCCCCTTTTTTTTATATGTGGGCTTTTTAAAAATTGTATAATTCATTTACAAAGACGTCATTTGATCAATCTGTGCACATCTTTTTCCGGTTTTCGTTTCCACTGCAGCTACGTTTGACAACGACTTGAGCTGATCAGCAGGATAAGTCTGGGCCGACCAAGGACAGGGCTGCAGTCTGCCTCCCCTTCCAAAGGGCATGGACCCGTGTCTAATGGAAAGATTGGCTGCGGTGATATTGTGCTTGTGTTTCATTTTGCCTGAAGATCAGTGTGCAGAGCTAAGCCACTATAGTCCAGGCCGTGGTGGCTCACACCTTTAATCGCAGGTCTCGGGGGACAGACTGATCTCTATGAGTTCGAGGCCACCTGGGCTACATGAAATTGATCCAATCTAAAAGAGAAACAGAGCTCACACAAAGATGATCCCAGCACTTGGGATCACACGCCTTTAATCCCAGCACTATGGAGGTCGAGACAGGAGTGAGGTGGGGAGAAGAAAATAAGGTGGGAGGAGACAGGAGGTCAGAGCAGGCTGAGGGGTCAGGTCTGAGGACAGGATCTCCCCTGTGATGTAAGCAGAGGTAAGAACTCTCTGGTGGATCCGCTCTGCTTTCTGATCTTCAGCTTCCTCCCCCCCACAATAGCTGACTCTGAGTTTTTATTATTAAGACCAATTAGGATTAGTGCTACGTTTTGCAGTGAAGAATCAACAGCGTTTTGCTTTCTTATGAAGAAATCAAACCAGAATTAACCGAACACATTTCACTGTTTCTTTTCAAATTCATTATTTGCAGGTATGAGAAACCAAAGCAAATAGAGTCCCCGATCCAGCACTTCTTCTAGAGCTTCCTGCAGGCCCTCAGGTTAGGCTTTCCCCGGCTCCGATCCCCGGCTCTGATCCCTGGGTCCATACAGACGTCCTCCACACACGCTGCCATACAGACGTCCTCCACACACGCTGCTCTCTCCATTCCCCTCCCTTCACTATTCCAGTCTCCTGCCTTCTTCCTTGTTTCTCGGACAACATGGAAACTTTCACCAAAGTCCTGAACATGGTTTCTCTCAGTAGTCTAGACGATAAGTCACTTTATGAGTCTCCCCCGAGCATGGTACACTGCAAAAACAGCAGTTTCTTAACTGGTTCAAACCAGTATGGCTTGGTTTCACTTGCTAAAATTAATATGACTAAAACACACTCACACACAGAGGCACACTCATGGACACTCATACATATACACACACGTACACACACATACAGAGACACACACACGCACGCTCATACATATATGCACATGTACATGCACACACTGAGACACACACATGCATGCATGCTCATACATATATGCACATGTACATGCACACACACATGCACACACACACTTTTAAGCAGGAGGAAAAACTTTAAGAACATGCTAATTTAAAAAGACTTCAATGTAAAAAATTAAAGCAAATACTGAAAACTACTCTATAGTTTAAAAAATTAAATAATTGGTAGGATAAATGAATGAAAAATGAAGAAAAGGCAATGAAAAACTGATTATAATGCATTCCAGGTGATTAAAATGGAAAACATTACCAAGTTTATGGCTGTTTTCAAACTTTGAATCTTTCCGTGTAGATTGTAGGTATTGTTCATTATTAAAATTTCACTCATCACTTGAGGTTAATAAAGAACATTGGTAGGATTTCAGCATTTGCAAAACCGTAAGTTTGGCAAACACGATGCATAACACGTTTGGTAGGTCTTGGAAAGCCGTGGTGAACCCAGACACCAATTTCATGTGTATTCCATCTGATTAAATACATCTGGTTGACAGGGTCATGGGTTGGTCCACCCCAGTATCCACCCCATTGTGACCTGTTAGAGAACGTGGAGGGGCTGGTCCGGCAGACCCAAAGCTGCAGGATCTCCATGACGACACAGGGCAACAACAGGATACCCAAGAGAAACCTCAGTGAGGGCCGAGCATCCATAGTGTGGAAGAAACCAGAGGTCTTTGCCATTAACACTTGCAAGGGAAGATTTATTGATAAACGGCTTTACTGCGTGACTCACTGTGTCACATTACAGCTTCTATGATGACTTTTTCTTTCTTTTTTTCTCTTAAATTTTATCTGTGGGGGGGTGTAGAGGGCAGATATGCAGGGATGGAAATGGATCTGAGAAGCATGATGTGAAAGAAACAAAAAAATAAATAAAAAGAAAGTTTTAAAAAGTTCCAAATAATCCATTAAAATACCTTTTTACAGTCTGCAATTTAACCGTAATCTGAATATTGTTTGCCGCCATTTATGATCACAACAACAACGGAAGAGGGGGCAGAGAGGGAGAAACCCAAATGAACGTATTATAACCGATACAGGGTAACCCTAGGATGCTCCCATTATTAAAAAAAAAGTACAAATTTATAAATAAACAGTCTCCATACCAGTTAATATACTCATTTATACCAGAGGATCTTTCCCATCGCCATCTGATGGGGCTTTGTCCTTGCTCTAAATAAGCCAGGGGTGCCCGTATTGTCTGCACGCTCCTGGTGTCTGTCCGTACACCAAAATCACATTCATTACACTTTTATCATTGACCTGCACATGTCTGGGAAGCCCGGCCACCCTTTGCTGGGCTCCGGGATTCCAGCAGAGGGTTGTTCTCTTCATAGTCCAAGCCCCTGAAGATCTAGGGCGCTGGGAGCCGATCGGAAAGGGGCGATGGTGAGGTATGGATACAAGAACCATTGCTGCTTGTGGAACACATCATTGGCGCTCAGTGTGTGGAACTGGCCTGGAGAAGTCTTGGAAGTGGACTCTGAAGATATTTTTAGCTTTGTCTGAGTTGCCGACAACCCTTCAGAAGGAACCGCCCAATGGCCATTCCCGTCCTGGCAAGGTCTGAGGGAAAACCCGGCAGGAAGGATGCTCATTTCCCCTAACAGGCCGAGGCAAAACCGAGATGTCTTGACACAGGAAAATGGTCACTCTGATTCTGCTCCCTGGGGCGCAGCTGCTCTTGGCTCGCTGGGATCCTGGGTCCTCTGAAGACCAGCACGCTTCTTGTTCAGGTACCCCAGCTTGTCGATGTAATACTGACACTCCGGTTCTTCTTTCTTCAAGATCATATTGGGAAGAACTCCTTGCATTATTAGTAGTGCCCCCTCCAGAAGCTGAACACCAGGGTGTTCTCTTGGAGTGTGTCTAAGGACCCCTTGTAACAGGAAAGGCTGCCTTTGAGGGCTATCTAGGAAACGCCAAAGACCTAGTTTTCAAGCCAAGACAGCGCTGGAGGATGTCTTTGACTCTTGGGTCCCTTTTCTTCAGATCCAGAAGAGCCTTGGCTACCCACTGGTTACTACAGTAGCCTTTGTAGACAGTCATTCAGGCCCTGTAACCAATTCACAAGAATGTCACCCACCAGTCCCTCTGCCTGGGCAGCCTGGGTTGCTTCTATTCCTGTGAACAAATCTTCATGCTATGCAGAGGTATGTAAGCATCCAAGTCAGCAAACACACGTGTGGGCTCCTCTTGTGAGATGTAGGCAGCTTTAACATGGGGACACGGTGGACCTTTCTAGCAAGCCAGTGGTTAAGCACTTTTTGCCTAGGGATAATTCATGTTTTGCCTTCTGATGTGTGATATCTCAGGTGATCAAGGACTCCTACATACTGATGTCTAGCATCTCTAGATGCTCAGAGCACACTGCTTCTTCCCTTGGTGAGTGCTGGGACTGGGGGCCTGCTGAATGACTCTCTGAGCAGAAGCTGGGATCTGTGGTCACCACGGCGGGTAAATGACTGGCACCACCAAAGTGCCTGACTGCTCCCTTTCTTGCAGGAGAAATTAAGCTTGCTGAGGATAAAGACACATTATTTTTTTTAACCTAGCCTGAGTTGCGGGTAACTGAAACAAATAATAAAAATGCATAGTTCTACTTTTGGCCTTTATTCTCCCTTACCCTTATTCTACATTATTTTCTTCTTCCCCAGTTTATACATGACGCACTTCTCTGTGGGCTGGAGAAAGGGAAAGAAGGATTGTGGGAAATGGACGGTCAGGTCTCCGGGCAAGAGTAGAGCCTTGATGAGTTTTCCCAGCACAAATCTCCTCACTTTTCCTCTTGGACAACCTAGTACAAAAACAAAACGTATTCGATTCCATGCTGGGTCGAGAACGACACCAGGAGGTGTCATCTTCAAGACAGCCATGAAGGAACCACATTAAAGAATAATCAGGTACAGCAATGACTCTCTGAAACCTGAGCAGAGACTCTGTCCCACTAACCGCCCTCCAGACCTGACTCATCCATTTTACTAGCTGCCAATACGTCATCTCCACTTGGATGTCAAACCCAGCAGGCCTCAGGGGAGCTCATTCCCTTCCGCCACAAACTGGTTTCCCTTCTCATTTCCCGGTGTGAACCAGAGCCGCAATAATAATCCCAGCCAGTCAGACTTTCTACCTAAGGCCACCTCCCACCTCTCTCTCTTTTCCCATCCCCACGGTCTGGGGAAGAGGGAAGGAACTTGAGTCTTCTCTCTGCCCTGCCCATTAATGTGGGCAAGGCTCTGACATCAGGTGTAGGCCCAGTCCCTGTGACTCAGAATGCCTCATGATTACTGTTTAAAATGCAGACACCCAGCCGAACCTCTGCCCGCTGATTCAAGGGTTGGTTGAGGAATCGGTATTGTTGAATTAGAGCTCCAGAGGACTTTTCAAACCACCTGGAAGGGATCAGTGCTAAGGAACTGACTCAGACAGTCCCACTGTGAAGGAGCAGGTGAGTTAGGCACCCAGGCGGAAGCACACAGGAGGCTGAAGAAAGAACAAGGGAGTCCCACCCTGATGACTTAAGCTTAGAGGCAGACAAAGGTTCCATATGCTGAAATCACATTCGGATCTGTTCATGAATAGCTTTTGCCAGAAAGGTCGTGAAAGACCTTGTCCCCTAGTCCTGCGAGGGGCTAGCTCTGAAATGGGGTAGGCACCCGAGAAACCACGTGGTCTTCCACGGTCAGCAGAGGGTGGTTGACTTCCAACACCATTAGATTATAAAAAAGACCAAAAAGACAATAGGGAGGCTGGAGGAGCTCAGAGAAGTGAATGAGTTAGTCAGAATGTGCTTGGCAGTGAAGCCATTCTAGCTGCTGGGCACTCAGGGTTTAAGACAGACATCCTGACTTAGAGATGGTTCAGTTTGCATAGGCTCGAGGGCATTGACTGTTTCTTCACCTTTACCGTGCTGCAAAAGCATCAGTAGCCAATGGAATATTCAGTTTGGGGATTCTGCTCTTCCCCTGGCTAAAGCATCATGTAGACTGGCATATTACTCCCTCCTGGTGTGGTGATAGGCAGAAAAGCACAGGCATATGTTAACCATGTGATCACAAAGCTACAGGGCAGGAACTTAGAGCCACAGTTATTTGGCTGTGGTGGTCAGTAGCTGAGGTGTATTAAATGCACTCTCTTAATCTTCTTTCCAGCCTTGTATGGCTTTATTGGAATGGACCCTAAGGATCAGCCAAGGAGCATTTGTAAAATCAGATGCTCACAAAATGATCAGAAAGGCAAGGGAAATCAGCTTCAAAAGTCTACAAACGAT
Source organism: Ondatra zibethicus (assembly GCA_004026605.1). NCBI lineage: Eukaryota > Metazoa > Chordata > Mammalia > Rodentia > Cricetidae > Ondatra > Ondatra zibethicus. The sequence continues at coordinate 83,877 of PVIU01002795.1, read as the reverse complement.
TGCCCCGAGTGCCCACCAAGTTAAGCCGTGGCCTGTCCTGTGGTCAGAAAACAGAAACAGAAAAACCACGCCCAGGCTGATCAGAGCTCCTTCGAAGCTGACATTGAAAAGTTTTCAACCCAAGTTAAAATACTTCAACTTTATACTGTAAGCATTCTTTATTTTAAAATAAAATATTGAGATACTTTAAAAAATCGATCTAATGGGCCAGGTGTGGTGGTACACTCCTTTAATCCGAACACTCAAGAGGTGGAGGCAGGCTGTTCTCTGAGTTCGAGGCCAACCTGGTCTACATACCTAGTTCCAAGACAGCCAGAGCAAAAACCTTATCTCAAAAAGCAAAAAGCAGGAGCCGGAGAGATGGCTCAGTGGTTAAGAGCACTGGCTGCTCTTCCAGAGGACCTGGGTTCAATTCCCAGCACCCACATGGCAGCTTACACTGGTGTGTAACTCCTGTCCCAGGGGATCCAACACCCTCACACAGATATACATGCAGGCAAAACACCAATGTACATAAAATACAAATAAATAAATTATTAAAATAATCAGACAAAATACCCCCCAAAACAAAAATCTATCTAATAGGATCTAATATCCCATCATCTATTTTAAATGCATGAACAAGCTGCTCTTTAATCAGAGGTTTCTCTTTCCTTTCTCTTCTTCAACTCATATTCTGTTCTAGTTCCATCAAAGAATTTGACCATGTTCTATATTTTAATTCTTGACACTCTGTATTATCTTAAATACCATAATAAAAGTTTATAAATTGAAATTATACCATGCTTAGTTCTTGTGACTACAGGGCTCTGCTTAAATGTCTTCTAGGGGCCAGGTGAGCTGGTGCACACCTAACTCCAACACTGGGATGCAGAGGCAGGCAGATCTCTGTGAGTTCGAGGCCAGTCTAGTCTGAAGTGAGAGTTCCAGAACAGCCAGGGCTATGTAAAGAGACCATATCTCAAAACACAGAAGTTAAAAAAAAAACAAAAAGCTTATTCTAGGGGCTCAGAAGCCATGGCTCAGTGAGTGCAGGGCTTGCAGGACAGGAGTGAGAACTTGGGTTTGGATCCATGACACCCATGCAGAAAACTGAATGGTGTCACAGCACTGAGAAGTAGAGACAAGAGGACCACAGGGACTAGTCAGTCAGTTAACTCCAGAGTCAGTAGAGACAAGAGGACCACAGGGACTAGTCAGTCAGCAACTCCAGAGTCAGTAGAGACACCCACCCTTCAGAAAATGAGGAGGAGAATGATGGAGAGTCCTAATGTTGACCTCGGGTCTGCCTGTGAGTGCACACACACACACACACACACACACACACACACACGATTCTAGACTGAGTCACTTTGATTATTATTGGAATGCTACTGAGAAAAACAACACAAATATATTTTATATTTTGGTAAGGAGTTATTAAACAGAAATGTCTCTATAAATGACCAGGATTTTGTGGTTTTGATAAAAAAAATCAGGCCAAGTATCTGTAGATAACTGTATTGCTGAATTGAGACAAGCTCCAATCTCAGTCTTAAACTTCTACCTTTTTGGCTTAATTACTCATATAACTACTGAGGAGAAAACTGTTACATAAAGAGGAGGAAATAGAAGCTGCCCTCAATTTTTTGTTCCGTCAGAATGATGCAAAAAGTCGTGGAACAAATAGTATGACTTCTTTTTTCTAGTGATTTATCAGTTAAATCAGGCATGGTCACACAAGACTGCAAACTCAGCTCTCAGGAAGTGAGGAAGAAGGAGCAGAAGTTCAAGGTGACTTGGGTGGAGAGCAACCTTGAGCTCAGCTAGTCCTGCTGGAGACCCTGTCTGAAACAAACAACAAACAAGCAAATATAATGAATTAGTTTACAGTCCATTTTAGAATGCCCTGCAATCTTATAGGAGAAAGCAGAAATCCATCTGATCACAAAAGGATTTTGTTTTTCATCCATTACTTGCACAGTGTGATTTCTAGTCATTGTACTGTGTGTCTCCTTATTCCAGTGAATTCCATAGATCTTTCTGCCCATGGGACACTGTAGTCAGATTAGTATAAGAAAGGGCCTTTCTTTAAAACGTAAGACGATGTGGGGAGAAGAGGGGGTTGAGAGAAAGATGGAACCATATCCTCGTACAGACCAGGTTTTTGGTACTGCAGAGAGAAATTGAATATCCAGAATTCCACACCCTTAAAACTTTTTTTTTTTGATCAGCCATGTATCTCATTCCTTTAACCCCAGAGCTCAGGAGGCAGAGGCAGACAGATCTCTGTGAGGCCAGCCTGGTCTACAGAGTGAGTTCCGGGATAGGTGGTATGATACACAGAGACCCTGTCTCAAAAGACGAACAAAACAAAAACCAGCAGCAATAACGTCATCAAAAAGTGCCCTGGCAACTGGAGTGATACATGTATATTACTGGTTTCTTTTATTCTAGGATTGGTAGGGATTCTGATGTTTAATATTTCTAAATTTTTACCACAAAATGTAAGGTTTCTCCTTGCACAAGTCACTCTTGTGAAACAACAAAGACAGTTTTAAAGGAGACAGGCGGGGACAATGGTGACCTATTGTCCTTGATCATGCCATGTATGGCCAAACTTCTCCAAAGGCTGGCTATCAGTCCAAAACATTCCCAAAAATCCTCTTCCAAGGCTTCTCCTCCAGGGTTTCTGATCCAAGACATCTACGGTATGGGGCAGAAATCTGCATATATGTTTACCTAGCATGCTGCGCAATTCAGATACAGGCAGATGTAGGTCATGTTAGAGAAATGTTTACCAAAAGGGAAACTATCTTGAAAATACAAACTAATATCAATAGAAGTGATTTAAAAAGTGAAAAATAAAGAACTAGGGGTATGTTAATTAACTGATTCTGGAGCAAGGAAAACCGCTATTGAGTGTACATACGATGAATTCTACATTGACAGGAGGACCATCCAATGCCTGTGAAGTTGGCCCCCAGGAATGTCTGAAGCCTTGAGGAGCTCACTTGTGAGCTACCCCACACTCTTCAGTCTAGAGTCATCCTACTATTTTGGAAACAAAACATCTTAGATGCTTGAAAAGGACTGGTGTGTTGACTGAGGGTTTTCTGTCCTGCCCAGGTCCCACACCGTTTAGCCCCAAAGAAAATCACACAGAGGTCTACATAATTTATAAACTGTTTTGCCCATTACCTCAGGCTTCTTATTAGCTCTTATAACTTATATTAGCCCATTATTCTTGTCTATGCTAGCCACATGTCTCAGTACCTTTTTCAGCGGGGTAGGTCACATCTTGCTTCTTCCGTGTCTGGACAGGACTGTGGAGGGAGCTTCCTGCTTCCCAGAATTCACCTGTTCTCATTGACCCACCTCTACTTCCTGTCTGGTTGTCCCGCCTATACTTCCCACCTGGCTACTGGCCAATCAGCGTTTATTTAAAACATAATTGACAGAATACAGAATTGTCCCATACCACTGGAGACCTCCCACTGTCAGGGGTATGAGTTCTTTTTTAAATTGCTTGGCTTTTAAGATAGGGTCTCTCATAGCCCAGGTTAGTCTTGAACTTGCCCTCTAGCACAGGATGATTTGTATGCCTGATCCTCCTGTGCTCACTTCCCAAGTGTGGGGATTACAGGCATGCAAAACCCCTCCTTGCTGAGCTAAGGAATCTGAATGAAAGAAAAACAACTTCACGGTCCAAGAATGCCTGGAGTGAATTTGTTTTTCTCTCTTGGTGGATAGGCAATTGCTCTATCACGGAGCTATGTCCCCAGCCTACCTGGAATTCTTAAAAATCAAATTGAAAACTTTAAAAAAAAAGGGTGAAATAAATAAATCCTCCTCTGATACATTGTAATAGAGAGGAAAATGCCTCTACATTTATATACATTTGGTAATATTCATGCATGAAGTCTTTAAACAGGGGCTATGCTGTAAAACAATAAAGACACGGCTAAAATAGTATTGTATTCTTTGTAGAAAGAGGTGGGATATTTAATATATGCCAATTTGTCAAATTTGCAATGTTTAGTGGCCTACTTAGTCACCTTTAAATTACTAAACATTATTTATCTTTGCAATGTAGATGGAGATTGTTCATTTGCTCCTGGCTGCTCAGACCCGAAATAATTAAACAGAAACTATATTAATTAAAACACTGCTTGGCCAATCACTTAAGTGTATTGCTAGCTAGCTCTTATATCTTAAATTGACTCATTTCCATTATTTTATATTTTACCACAAGGCTCCTGGTTTACCGGTAAGGTTCCGTCCAGGAGGCAGTTCACATCTTTCCCCTCTGGCGGCTGCATGGCTTCTCCCTGATTCACCTACTCTCTCTATGTGTATCTCTTCCAGCCTGGCTATATTCTGCCCTGCCGTTAACCAAAAACAGCATCTTTATTAACCAATAAAAGCAACACATATACAGAAGGACTTCCCACAGCAATGTAAGAATACATATCAGAAGTCTTTATAGAAAAAGTAATGAGGTCTTTGTAAAGCACTTAGATTTCCCAAACCCATAAAGGAAGTGATGAACCACTGGTGTTAAGATCTATAGTCTGTCAAAATACAACACCCCTTCATGATAAAGGTCTTGGAGAATGCAGGGATACAATGAATATACATAAACATAATAAAGGCAATATACAGCAAGCCAACCGCCAACATCAAACTAAATGGAGAGAAACTCAAAGCGATTCCACTGAAATCAGGAACAAGACGAGGTTGTTCACCCTCTCAATATCTACTCAATATAGTATTTGAGGGTATAGCTAGAGCAATAAGACAATAAAAGAAGATTAAGGGGATACAAATCAGAAAAAAAGAAGTCAAACTCTCATTATTTGTTGATGATATGATAGTTTACATAAGCAACCCCAAAAATTCTACCAAGGAACTTCTGTAACTCATAAACACTTTCAGTAATGTAGCAGGATACAATATTAACTCGAAAAAAATCAGTAGCCCTCCTTTATACAGATAATAAATGGGCTGAGAAAGAAATCAGAGAAACATCACCCTTCACAATAGCCACAAATAGCATAAAATATCTTGGGATAACTCTAACCAAAAAGTAGAAGGCCTGTATGACAAAAACTTTAAATCTTTGAAGAAAGAAACTGAAGAAGAAAACAGAAAATAGAAAGATCTCCCATGCTCTGTGGTAGGTAGAATTAACATTGTAAAAATGGCAATCTTACCAAAAGCAATCTACAGATTCAATGCAATGCCCAGCAAAATCCCAGCAAAATCTTCAGAACTCAAAAGAACAATACTCAACTTCATATGAAAAAGCAAAAAACCAGGATAGCCAAAACAATCCTGTACAATAAAATAACTTCTGGAGGCATCGCAATCCCTTACTTCAAACTCGACTACAGAGCTACAGTAAGAAAAACAGCCTGGTATTGGTATAAAAACAGACAGGAGGACCAATGGAATCAAACTGAAGACCAGATATTAATCCATACACGTACAAACACCTGATCTTTGACAAAGAAGCAAAAAATATCAAGTGGAAAAGGAAAGCATATATAACAAATGGTGCTTGCATAACTGGATATCAGCATGTAGAAGAATACAAATAGATCCATATCTGTCCCCATGAACAAAACTCAAGTCCAAATGGATCAAAGACCTCAACATAAAACCAACCACACTGAACCTCATAGAAGAGAAACTGGGAAGTACACTTGAACGCGTTGGCACAGGGAACCACTTCCTAAATAGAACCCTAGTAGTACAGACACTGAGAGAAACAATTAATAAATGGGACCTTGTGAAACTGAGAAGCTTTTGTAAAGCAAAGGACATGGTCAACAAGACAAAATGGAAGCCTACAGAATGGGAAAAGATCTTTACCAACCCAACATCGGACAGAGGGCTGATTTCCTAAATATACAAGGAACTCAAGAAACTGGTCATTAAAAGAACAAATAATCCAATAAAGTAATGGGGTACAGACATAAACAGAGAACTCTCAACAGAGGAATCTAAAATGGCTGAAAGACACTTAAGGAAATGCTCAACATCCTTAGTCATCAGAAAAATACGAATCGAAACAACTCTGAGATTCCATCTTAAACCTGTCAGAATGGCCAAGATCAAAAACACTGATGACAATGATGACAACTTATGCTGGAGAGGATATGGGGTAAAGGGAACACTCCTGCATTGCTGGTGGTAGTGTAAACTTGTACAGCCACTTTGGAAACCAGTATGGTAATTTCTCAGAAAATTAGGAAACAACCTTCCTCAAGACCCAGCAATACCACTTTTGGGTATATATCCAAAGGATGTTCAATCATACCACAAGGACATGTGCTCAGCTATGTTCATAGAAGCTTTTTTTGTCATTGCCAGAACCTGGAAACAACCTAAATGTCCCTTGACCGAAGAATGGATAAGGAAAGTGTGGTACATTTACACAATGAAGTACTACACGGTGGAAAAAATAATGACATCTTGAAATCTGCAGGCAAATGGATGGAGCTAGAAAGCATCATATTGAGTGAGGTAACCCAGACTCAGGAAGACAAATATCATATGTACTAACTGATAAGTGCTTTTTAGACATAAAGCAAAGAAAAACCAGTCTACAATTCACAGCCCCAGAGAACCTGGAGAACTTAGTGGACCCTAAGAGAGACATACATGGATCTAATCTACATGGACGTAGAAAAAGACAAGATCTCCTGAGCAAATTGGGAGCACGAGTATCATAGGAGAAGGTAGGAAGGGAGGGGAGCAGAGGAAAATATATAGCTTAATAAAAACAATAGAAAACATTTTATTTCTAAGTTATTATAAAAAGCAATTGGTTTCATTATGATATTTTAAAAATGCACTTTAAATTAAGTCATCTTTGTGTAACAAAAAGAGCCTACATCAAAATAAAAAGCAACAGCTTAAAAAAAAAAAGATACAGTCTGTCAGAGGGCCCTCAGCTGGCGCTGACTGGAAAGCCTCCTTCCTGAAACTAGCTCTCATGGCAGCAGAAGACACCATGCATGCTTCCAAACGAGAGAAGCAACCTGTGAACCACAACAACAATCAGCATGGCACAATAACCCTAAGGGTAAAATAGTGTCACACATATCCTGCGTATAACCAACAGCTCCATAATAGGACATCAGACCTGCCCAACAAGAGGAAAATCGCACCTGGTGCTGGAAACCTAGCCAGCTACCCAGGTCTTGGAGGGTAACCTGTACCACCACTTTCCAAACACAATTCCTAACTACACTCTAAATATTTGCTCTTTATCCACAGAGAAGTGCAATCCCCACCCCTCATCAAGGAAACTTCTCTTTGCAGCAAATGGAGACTATACAGAAAAGCACAACCAATCAAAATGCAGGGTTGTAGAGCTCAGTCCCAATAGACATATCTATAAAATAATTCTTGCACCTAAAGCTGAGGGAACCTTGCAGAAAAGGGGACAGAAGAATTGTAAGAACCAGAGGATCAGGAAGTTTGCTATGAGACCATGTCTCCTGATAAAGTCTCACCAACATGACTGCCTACACACGAGCTGAACAAGAACAGCAATAGACACGCCAGAGTAGATGAGAGAAAGAGAGCAAACTCTCCATCCCACACAACCAATAGACACGCCAGAGTAGATGAGAGAAAGAGAGCAAACTCTCCATCCTACACAAATAACTCCAGGCAGCTAAGGAGAGCTGAGAGTGGAGAAACTGTTTTCCCTGGGGGAAGAGCACACCAGTTGGTTATACAAGGCCAAATCATCAGCTCTAAAAACTACACACATGGAACATTAGACAAGCTTATCAGGCTATATTTAGGAATATATCTACAAACACATATATCCATGGAGCAACAATTAATGGAAGAGGTCGTGAATTTGAAAGAGAGCAAGAAGAGGGATATAGGGGGGTACTCAGGGAAAAATGGAATGGGAAAATGATGGTAGATATATTATAATCTTGAAAATAAAAGAAATATTTTTAAACGTAGTCTGTCTTTATATCCGTGAGAACAGTTATTCCTTTCCCAGCTTCAAGTACCAACTGAGGTGTCAGTATTGTGCAAACTTGGTTTACTTTTTATTGCTGAATGTTTCAAACACATGCAAAAATAGCCTGGTATAATGAACCCCATGTAACTTCCACCATGCAAGTAATATTGTTTCGTCCATATTCCCCATACCACTCTCCTCCTCTCACTGGATGACTTTAAAAGAAATCCCACATAATTTTATCCTTATCATTATAGTACACTAGCTCTTCGAAGAATGGCCTTTTGAAAGTCATAGCCAAAATGTCATTATCACACCTTTAAAGTTAACAGTGTGAATTTGTTTTTAAAGAACGGGTCTCTCTGTGTAGCCCAGGCTACAGTATATGGCTGTTCACAGGCATGCTCCCACTACTAATCACTCCGTCCTGACCTTCAGTGATGTAATGAATTGTGGCGCCCAACACCTGGGCTCGATTGAGCCTCCCAGTCATATACAGCCGTAGACATGTGGTAGAGCAGGTGGTTTATTTTTTAAACACATCAGAATTCGTACATCAGAAGTATTCTCTTCAAAAAAAACTTTTATTTTTAAAGATTTAGTGTTTGCCTCCATGTATGGATATGCATTGTGTATGTGCTTGATGCCCGAAGAGGTCAGAGAGGGCATCAGGTCCTCTGGAACCGGAGTTATAGATGGTTTATGAACTACCGTGTGGGTGCTGGGAACCAAACCCAGGTCCTCTACAAGACCAAAAAACGCTCTGAGCTACTTAACCCATCTCTCCAGCCCTCAAAGATCATCTTAAAAATCTGTCAATCTGCCTTGTCAAAATCCACCTCAGGGTTACTTTCAGGACTTCAAAGCATCTCAAATCATGGCGCTCCCTCCCTCTTCAAGGATAGATGTAGTTTGAAAACAATCGTGAAGACTTCAGGAATGATCCTCAATGAACAGTGGGAGTGATCAGACTGGGCAGCTGAGGTTTCTTTCGGGAACTACACGCACACAGAGGCACCAGCTGTATTCCTTTCACGAGTAGGGTCAGGCTTGTAAAGCAGGTGAAAAATCACCCATTCAATGGGCAGAGACGAGCCTGCCATCAGGCAAGCCTGCTGCAGGAAGGCTGCTCGGACACCCTCCACATCGATCGGACCCACCCAGCCCCGTGACCTCAGAGAATCTCTGAAACACAGACTGTAGCTGCACAGAGCGGACCGAGAGGTGAGCGATCAGTCAACGGCCTGGAGCTGAAGCAGGAACGGAACTAAGGAGAAATGTGAGCAGCAGCGAAGAGGGCCAACCGCAACGTGGATGTTGCTATGCTTAATTTCTGCCGTCAATTCCAGCTATTCCCAGCCACTTCCAGGATTATTTTACACTTCAGGCCTTCATGCTTTTGCAATCTCCGTTCTCTGGGGTTAGAATACCTAGTCCCACGGAGTAAGAACCACTGAGAGAATCTCCAGCCATCCTTCAAGAACCTGAGTAAATACTACCACATTCCTCTCTCTTTGGCACAATCCACTATCAACTCCCAGTTACACTTTGTAAGTATCTGTTTTAATCTTGATGATGGCTTTTTATCATCCATATGTATGCATGCATGTATCCCCAACTAGAGAGGTAGCTTAACTTTTGTGTCTTTGGTACTAAAATAATGACTTGCACACAGTGGTTCTTCAGAAATCCATGTGTGTGTTTTTGCTTAACTGTGGACAAAGACTAAAAGTAGGTATAAAAGCAAAATCCTCCTTCACACTCCAGAACTCATTGTTTAGGATGTTTAGATACAAATAAAAATTGAAATGAGCTGGGGTGGAAGCAGGGCACGCTCCAGGCCCTGGGTTCAAGTCCCACAGCATGTTGTGGTGCACACCTGTAACCTCAGCCCTCAAGTGGCAGAAGGGTCAGGAGTTCAAGGTCATGCTTGGATACCTGAGACTTCTGTCTCAAAAAAGAAAATAAAAAAGAATACAACACCTTAAAGAAATTGTCTATTTATTGCGTAGATGGGATCAATAAACTTCACGTGGCTTGACCCCTAAGATGTCCTCACAATATAGGAAAATAGCTATAGGCTCTAAACAGAGAATGAACCAAAGGCAGGCAACCTGGCGGCAATGCAGCCCTTGCGAACACAGTCTCCGGAAGGTCCACATCTTTGAAACAGAAAGTTATGGAACAGATTTGCCCAAGGAAATGCTGATGACTTTTTCAAATCCACTGCAGGGACGGGGCGGGGGGGGGTATCATTTTGCTTTGCTTTTCAGAACCAAATTGACAAATGAATGCATTAAGTAGAAATTGGAACTGACTTCCAAGTTAGCTATGTCCACATTCTTCTCAAAATAAACCCTCTTTTGCAGACTATAAAACAAAAACAAAACAAAAAAAGGAGAGAAAGAATCACCTACTCAAAGGAAATAGATGGCTGACTGTCAAGTTCATTGTTTTGAAACTCTGAAAATGTGAAACAGTCAGACTAGTACTTACACCAATCTCTTGTTGGAATGTGCATAGAAAGAGCAGTCTCTTTCTTTCCCACCTCTGTTCCACGGTATAAACAAAAACTAAACAAACAGCAGCGAAGACCCCAGGCTCCAACAGGAATGGCCAGCACGGCTCTTGAGCCAGCTGTAAGCCGCAGCGTCTACTCCAGCTTTGTGCCAGGGACATGTGCCACGCCTAGCACCTGTGGCATGATCCCAGGGTGACTGGTGAAGGAGTCTGTGGGAAGCTATGTGGGTAGGAAAGAGAGAGCCATCTGTCAAAAAACAACTGAACCTGATGTCACCAGCTATTGGCTGAACCCGGATTTTATCGAGATAATAAAGACTTCTGAGCCCCCAGCTCATGGTGTATTTTCAAAGTAGTTCTTTTTTTCTTTATAATCAGCAAGTCTGCAGAAACTTTTACAGTCCCTCTGCTAGGTGGTTTTAAAGAATCTGTTACACCATGTTTGCATGGAAATAACTTGATTTGGATGAAGAGGAAACAGGACCCAAGCTGTTGAGCAACAGGTTCATTTGGTTGTAATGGCTGCCTTGCGCAACCTGGGCAAGGAATCTCATGACATAAGAGATTGTTATAACAACCTGGAAATCCAGCTAGACCACCCAAGGGCTTACAAAAGCACTTCACACTCTGCTTTATAGGAACCATTTCTCCGACCTTGTTACACATAGGGTTGACCATTCCTTAATCAGGAAGCATGGATTAGCACATTTCTTTACTAGGTTTATAAAGGAAATTTATTTTCCATTTATTTATTTCAATATTTTTGTTTGTTTTTTTTTTTTGAGGTAGGGTTTCTCTGTGTAGCTCTGGCTGTCCTGGAACTCGCTCTGTAGATCAGGTTGGCCTCAATTTCACAGGGATCCAACTATCTCTGCCTCCCAAATGCTGGGACTAAAGGTATGAGCTTCCATACCTGGCTGAAATTTAGTATTTTTAAGTGAATCTGAAATTATATCTTAAAAGTGATTCATGTACACAAAGTGTGGAAAATAAAAATAATAAAAACACAAACACTAGTACTATTTTTATTGTGCTAAAAATATCACGTTTTAACAAAGGACACCTAAAACAGCCAAAACAATCAAGTAAAGAAGGGAGCATGGAGATGTGACCCCACTGACTTTATAAACATATTACAGTGTAATACTGGCACATAAACACATAAAAATCAAAAAACATAATAGAGAACCCAGAAATAAACACACAGCTATAGCCAAACGATTTTCACAAAGCTACCAAGGACATATATACAGGAAAGGACAATTTCTTCTATAACTGCTGCCAGAAAAATAGGATGTCTACATGCAAAAAAATTAAGACACATCCATGTCTTTCATCACACATAAAAATCACCCTAAAATGGATTAAAGGCTTAAACATGAGACTAAAATTTAAATCCACCTGAAGAAAATAGAGGAAATGCTTCATGATGCTAACTATGCAAAGGTTTTTTAGATTTCTTTATTGCATTAATTGTGTGTGTGTGCATCTGTATGTGTGGTGTGCATGTGTGTGTGTGCGTGTGTTCCTATGCCACAGAGAACATGGGAAGGCAAAGGACAAGTTGCTAGAGTCGGCTCTCTCCTCCCACCGTGCCGGTGGAAGATACCAAGCTCAGGTCATAAGGCTTGGCAGCAAGCATCTTTAAGCAACAGCCCACCTCCCTGACCTAAATTTTTAAATAAGACAAAAGCACATAGAACAAAGCCCAAAATTGACAAATAGGATTCCATCAAACTAAAGTCTTTTGCACGGCAAGGGAAATAATTAGCAGAGTGAAGGAAAACCTAAGGAATAGAGGAAAATATTTGCAAACTGCATCTGACGCAGTGACAATAAAAGTGGACCTTACACCTGAACACACACCTCCCAGAAGGAGGCAAGCGTGCGAAAATGTCAGCATCAGCACCGCTAACCGTCAGGGAGATGCACATCCCAGTTAGAGCACCGTTTCTAACAGAAACAGCAGCACGCATGCTGAGGCTGGCAAAGAAGGGGAATTCTTTCGCACCATTAGTGAAGTGTACAGCAATCCGACTGCTAGGGATCTGTCCACAGGGGATGAAGTCAGCATCTTCAGGAGACGTCTGTACTCCCACTGCCTACTAACTGTTCACAATGAACTAGTGCTCCCAACTGGAACAGAAAACAATGTGTAAATGCGCAGGAGAGGACCCATTAGCCGTTTTTAAAACATAAACTCATGTAACTTACTGGAAAATGGATCAACCTGGAAAAAATTATATTAAGAAAAGTAAGTCAGACACAGAAAAGGTAAGTACCACACGCTCTCTCTATGCAGGAAATTGATAGCATGGGTCTCACAGGTGCAGACAGAGGACAGTGGAGGGCAGGGAGGTGTGGGGGAGAAGTTGCTTAACAGGTTCAATACAGCCAGATAGAAAGAATAAATTCTGGAATTTTATGCAGAATAAGTACATCTATAATACAACAATAATGTATTGTTCATTTTAAGAAAGCCAGAAGATAGGACTTTGAATCTGAAGAACATACTAATTATCCAGATTTGATCATTATACGATGTTTATATGTACAACTTTGCCAATGAAAACTAAAAAAAAAAAAAAAATTCAATAACTAGAGAGATGTTACTGAAGAAGGTCCAGCAGTTGGGAGCACCGGCTGCTCTTCAGACAGCTGTTGGGAGCACTGGCTGCTCTTCAGACAGCGGCTGGGAGCACTGGCTGCTCTTCAGACAGTGGTTGTGAGCACTGGCTGCTCTTCAGACAGTGGTTGGGAGCACTGGCTGCTCTTCAGACAGAGGTTGGGAGCACTGGCTGCTCTTCAGACAGTGATTGGGAGCACTGGCTGCTGTTCGGACAGCGGCTGGGAGCACCGATGCTCTTCCAGACAACCGCTGTCTGAAGAGCAGCCAGTGCTCCCAACAGCTGTCTGAAGAGCAGCCAGTGCTCCCAACTGCTGGATCTTCTTCAGTAACATCTCTCTAGTTATTGAATTTTTTTTTTTTTTAGTTTTCATTGGCAAAGTTGTACATATAAACATGCAGGAAAATACTCATACACATAAGTAAATACATAAATAATTGTTTTAAAAAATGGAGAGAAAAATGTGAAAGCTGAGTCTTTCTGCAAAAGATATCTGAAAGTGATTTGTGGGAAGGTGCAAATCAGTAACTGCTGAACATTTTGAAGTTGAAGGTTGTCCTTATGCAATGCCCACGCTTTGCTGCCGTACAATACCTGTGAATAAAAAGAGTGTGTGGAGACGGGGGGGGATGGGAAGAGGATATTATACTCTATTTTGATTATTACATATGTAGAAGTTGCATTGATAATTAAAGGTTTAACTAAAACCTTTAAGACTCCCTCTTGGTGTGCATGTGTGTGTGTGTGTGTGTATCTGTATGTGTTGTGTGTATGTGTGTGTATGTATCTGCGATTGTTGTGTGTGTATCTGTGTGTATGTGTCTGTGTGTATGTTGTGTTTCTGCATGTGTATCTGTGTGAGTGTGTGTGTGTGTCTGTGTGTGGGGTGTGTGGTGTGTGCCTGTGTGTGTTGTGTATCTGTGTGTATGTGTCTGTGTGTGTGTTGTGTTTCTGCATTTGTATCTGTGTGAGTGTGTGTGTGTGTCTGTGTGTGTGGTGTGTGGTGTGTGCCTGTGTGTGGTGTGTATCTGTGTGTATGTGTCTGTGTGTGTGTTGTGTTTCTGCATGTGTATCTGTGTGAGTGTGTGTGTGCATGTGTCTGTGTGAGTGTGTGTGTGGTGTGTGTCTGTGTGTGGTGTGTGTGGTGTATGGTCTGTGTGTGTGGTGTGTGTCTGTGTGTGTACCAGAAGTTGTCAGCAGTTGTCTTCCTCAATCTCGCTCCACCTCACTGAGGCAGGGTCTCTCATCGAGCCCAGAGCTCACTGATTGGCTCGTTTGGCTCTCCATCTTGCTCTCCTCTGCCTCCGTAATGCTAGGATAACCAGCAGGCTGCCGTGCCCACTTGGCCTTTAGTGGGAACTGGGGATCTGAACTCTGGTCCTTACGCTTGCACAGTGGAGGACCTCTGCACGGATCTCAGCACCCACCTAAGAACTGGGAGTGACTGCACTGCAGCCCACTGACGAACAGCAGTCTCTAGACAGAAGGGAGGGAGGCAAAATTATTGCTAGGTTTTGCTGGCCAACATCCTATCTCCAGAGTCAGCGAGAGGCCTTTTCTGAAGGAACAGGGGGAGAGATTTATAAAACAAGACATCTGATTGTATTCCTCGGGACAGGCAACCCACCACAGCCACTCGTGCATGGACTTTTACAACTCACACACGTAGGGAGAGGCTGCTTGTTTCTTTCCGGCCACCCAGACCCGAAATAATCACACAGAAACTATTAATTACAACATTGCTTAGGCAATAGCTTAGGCATATTCCTGGCTAACTCTCACATCTTAAATTAACCCATTTCTATTCATCTGTGTATCACCATGTGGTTGTGGTCCCTACCAGTAAGGTTCCGTCCAGTGTCCATCCAGCATCTGACTCCTGAGGCAGCTACATGGCTTTTCCCTGACTCTGCCTACTCTCTCTCTCCATCTCTGTTCAGATTCTCCATCAGCCTTTACTCTGTTAAGCCATTGGCCGAAAGCAGCTTCTTTATTAACCAGTGGTATTCACAGCATACAGAGGGGAATCCCACATCACACACACATTTAAGAATTTGGACTGATAGACATTTAAAACAATTTAAACAAACTGTCAATGTATTTTATTTGTTAATTGTTAATATATATTAATATTTGACTGTGAAAACCAATGTACTAAATTGGGAGGTTTTTTCCCAAAGGTTTTACTTTTACTTGCTGGATCCAAATTTGCTTGTGTAAGTTTTAAAAACCATTCATTGTTGCTACTGCTTTCTAGCTAATGATGAGCTCAGTTTACATTAACAATGTAAACTTCTACGTGCAGACCTGTCCGTGACAATGTGCTTAGCTGGAGGAGGCAGCCACTAGAAGGATGAGAGAGAATTCCTCACCCTCACTACTTCTCTCAAGGACATACACAAGAATACAGAATCAATTGTGAGAGATTAATAGTCATACATTGCCCAAGGCACACTGGGGCCTGGTTTGAATTGCTTAGCTCTTTCTAAGTAAATCCTACTTTAAGAAAAACAGTTGCATCAAGACATCAGTTACTTTCTACAAAACAAGATTTTGTTTCATTATGGCTTTCCTTGTGATAGGGACTCACTTTGTAGCCTAGGCCAGCACCAAACTCAGCAATCTCCCTGCCTCAGCTTCAAAACAACTTTTCTTAAAAACAACAAACAAACAAAAGCCCTTTTTAACTTCAAACTTATAGTATGCTATCAGGGTTGACACCGTTGCCTTAGTGATTGCTTTGTCTGTCTCAGTATCTACTGTTATTGTCTGCAATGTCTATCATTTATCTGTGTGGTGTGTGTGTGTGTGTGTGTGTGTGTGTGTGTGTAGAGATTTATTGCAGGGGGTGAGCCTCTTGTTCTTCCCAGCTGCCTGGCTAGCTTACACCCAAAATAATCACACAGAAACTGTATTAATTAAATCACTGCTTGGCCCATTAGCTCTAGCCTCTTATTGGCTAACTCTTACATATTAATTTAACCCATTTCTATTAATCTGTGTATCGCCACATGACTGTGGCTTACCAGCTAAAGTTCTGACCAGCGTCTGTCTCCAGAGGCTCAGTGGCGTCTCTCTGACTCTGCCCTTCTTTCCCCCAGCATTCAGTATAGTTTTCCCCACCTAGCTAAGTTCTGTCCAAAGCAGTGTCTTTAGTCATTAATAGTAATCATAGCATACAGAGGGGACTCCCACATCACATGTGCCCCCAAACTGTTCCTTATAGAAAACTGATCCCTGCTCCAACTCAGAGCCACTCATTGAATGGATGTCATGTTGCACACCCGGGATTCCTGCGCTTGGAGAACAGAAGCAATAGAGCTAGGAGCTCTGGGACATCTCAGCTCCACAGTGAACTCAAGGCAGCCACTAACAGAGGAGCAGATTCAGAAGGTGCCTGCTCCCAGCCTGACAACTGAGTTCCATCCCCAGACCCACATGGTGGAAAGAGAGAACCAACAGCCCAAAGTTGTCCTCTGGTAGCCACGCGTGTTTATGTGCACTCTGGAATGCATGAGTGTGTGTGTACACATATTCACGTGCACGCTAAATAAGTGGGCGTTTTAAAATAAAAACCCAGAATCATTCACCTCATTTAGTTACTGTATCTGTGAATCTGCTTCAGTTTTAAAAATTGCTCAGACTGTTTCAACAGTAATATTATTTTAGAATAGAGTCCATTTGTTTTTATACACTATCCTCCGATCTGGATTTCTTTGTGCTTTCTCATTATTAGAGTGAAGTTTATGTTCTGGGCAAGAATACTTACGCAGTGATGATGGTGCACACTGTGCTGGGGGAACATGCTGAGAGCGCTCTCATCCGTGAGATGAACTTGTTCACTGAACCGAGGCGATGCCCATTGGGAAAACAAGATAAATTGCTGGTGACAAAAAAAAATAAATAAAACTTCATAGTTACCTTTGAAGGTGGTGTAAATATTAAATGTTTGTGTTTAATGACAAAATACAGAATGTATAAGGTGAGGAAATCCACACTCCCTAATAGTAAATGCCAAGGACCCAGAAGAGAAACATCACTTGCTTATGACCAATTGAACTACATGGTCTCATAAAAATATCTTTGGTTTGTCTTGTGTATACTCTCTGCAACACATTTTACATACTTCCGAAACTTGTACATGCCTGAAATATTAGCCCCATTTTGCACAAAAGGAAACTAAGGCAAAAATAACTCAATGGCTCCAGGTTTCAGAGGTTATAACTGAACCCAGATTTATCTGCTTTTCAAACTTCTGCTTGTTCTAACATAGTGTGTACAATTAAATTAAAACCTGTCTCCATGTGTTATGTTATTAATTACTATCAAGTTGTAGCGGTGAATTGTGTATTTTTGGGCAGTATTTTCTCACGTAAGTCAGGCTGATCTGGAGTTCTATGTAGTCCAGCTGATTGGAACTTGCAGTCCTTCTACCTCGGCCTTCAGAGGGCTGGGATTATAGGCATGTGCCACCAAGACTGGCTGAAAGTGTATTTTAAAATAGGCACTGGAATGGGTATACATGAACAGTGTTGACACATACACACGCACAACCCTAATACCTATGCATCTATGTTTCTATGGTTAGATAGATCTGCATCTCTCTCTCTACTTCCATCCTTCTTGAGTATTTGGCTCCCTCTCCCTCTCACCCTCCGGCTCTCTCATCTTAGTCTCGTTCCTCTTCTATGTATTCTCCACCTTTAGAATGTGGTCGTATTTCCCTCTATGGCAACTGAATCTTGTACATTCCTCACAGTCTTGACGGACTGATCTTGAACCTTTGCCAGTTAACACATTTTTTTTTAATTTTTGAGAGACGATTTCTCTGAAGCTTTGTAGCCTGTCCTGGTACTCGCTCTGTAGCCCAGGCTGACCTCACACTCACAGAGATCCGCCTGCCTCTGCCTCCCAAGTGCTGGGATTAAAGGCGTGCACCACCGCCACCTGGCCCACTAGTTAGCACTTTTATCAACGCTTTGGGTGGCAAGCATTGAAAGTAATCCCAAACTGCACAGAGCTCCAACTAGAAAAACCTCATGAAAATGAAAAGTTCCAGCAAGATCGAAATGAGTGGATAAGAACTGAAAACGCTTTGTGAGATTTCTGTAGTAGAATTATTTTATGGAAGAAACACAAGAATGTACTTTATACAACACGCAGTATATAAAAAATGAATAGAAAGAATAGAAGATTAGGGAAAGTCCTGGTGTAGGAGGTTCTTCTGTCTTTGTGTTGCTTTCAGTGGTTAATAATGAAACTGCTTTGGGCCTGTTAATCGGGCAGAACTTAGGTAGGTGGGGGGGAATTAAACAGAATGCTGGGAGGAAGAAGGCAGAGTTGAAGAGACACCAAGGAGCCACCAGAGACGGACCAGAGCTGCTGGAGACAGACACTGGTCAGAACTTTATCTGGTAAGCCACTGCCATGTGGCAATACAAAGATTAATAGAAATGGGTTAAATTAAGATGTAAGAATTAGCCAATAAGAAGCTAGAGCTAATGGGCCAAGCAGTGATTTAATTAATACAGTTTCTGTGTGGTTATTTCAGGGCTAAGCTAGCCAGGAGGCCGGAACAAACAAGTGAGCCCTCTTCTTACAAAGTCCCATCCTAAATATGTATTAAAAAGCAGCATATTTAGGAATATGTATAATTTTGTTACATATTAGCAATGTAAAATTTACTATGAGACACACCATCTTTTGTTCTCCCATTGGTTGGGTCTTAGTTATATCAATGTATATTCATTTTAAAGAAATCCTGGAAGATACCTGTTTGTACACATTTTACAAAGAATTTGGGCCGGGCAGTGGTGGCGCACGCCTTTAATCCCAGCACTCAGGAGGCAGAGACAGGCGAATCTCTGTGAATTCAAGACCAGCCTGGTCTACAGAGCTAGTTCCAGGATAGGCTCCAAAGCCACAGAGAAACCCTGTCTTGAAAAACAAAAACAACAAAAAAAAAAAAGAATTTGGAAATCCCAGGGAAAGGCAACCAAAACTTTTGAAGAATGTATAATCTTATCTACGAGGACAAACTTAAGAATCTGAGCTTCTGAGTATATTCTGTCTTTCAGAAGTAACAAAACAGACTTAAAATATTCCATATAAGCCACAGAAATCCACATGAAATCAAAGATTATTTTGCCATTAAAATTAAGATAACAGACATAGAATACAGCAACAGATCAACACGAATGCAGCCTTCTAAGCGTTCAGTTACCATTTCTAAACTATCAACTGAAAGGAAGTAACGTTAACCCTGAGTGCTAATGTCTTTCGATCCTGAGCATTTGTATTCCGTGATGCTTACTGGAGGAGAACAAAGAGTTGCTTCGAGCATTCAAGTCGAATCTGCAGTAGAATGCAGCTCTCTGAGCACAGCATGGCCATGGTCACCTGCGTCAGAGCAATTGATGACCCACATGAAGGCCTCCCAAGATCAGTCCTGCTGCTGTCCCCCATGGGAGGGATGGGAAAGACCATTAGACCTGCATCTGAGAGTCCAGGCACCCGTGCCTGAACTACTCTCCCAGACGTATGTATTTCTACCCTGATGCTCTTGGTCTCGGGAAGTGTCAGCATGTATAGAGATCAAATGTTAGCTGAAGGTGGCTTCTAATTTTGCAGCTATGAGGAAGTCAGCAAGCATGCTATGTGGGATAGTTTGGTGATGCAAGCTAGTTGAAGGTCACCCATGCTCTTATAAGTAACCAAACTCTTATCCATGCTCTAGTAATAACAATAAACCCACCGGGTCACCAAACTGGGCTTGGGAGGAACCATTCCTTTGGTCTGTCACGGGTGCTCCAAATACAGACATTTATTCATGTCTACCCAGGAAGGGCCAACACGACAAACTGGAAAACATTTAATTACATAATCTCTTGTTCCATTCCTTACATCTAATAAATTATCATTCTGATGGATGGGGGATAGAATAATTTGGAGGTACTGAGATTTCATAGGCAGCCAGTTTAAACAGACATTAAAATGAGACTATGGTCCCTTACAGTACATAGTAAGTCCTTTTACATTGTGTGCGTGTGTGTGTGTGTGTGCACATATGTGAGTTTGTGTGTGGAGAAGCTGATGCTGGTATCTTCCTCAATCTCTCTCCTCTATTTATTAACAAATGGTCTCTTACTGAACACAGAGCTTGTTCATTTCAGCTAATCTAGCTAGTTATCTTGTCCTATGGATTCCCTTTCTCTGACTCCCCAGTGCTGGGATTACAGGCAGCTGCTGCATCTGCCTGGCTCTCATGAGGTATCTGTACTCTGGCAGTTGCTGCATGAGTTCTAATTGGTCTTACTAATAAAAACCCAGAGCGAGCTATCAGGGCAAATGCTGAAAGATCAGAGAGAGAAAGGAGTAAGCCACAGGCAACTCTTAACTTACTAACTCCTCGGCCAAAAAAGGGCCTGAACCCTGTCTCCTCCTGCCTTATATTCCTCTCTAGACCAAGCCATATCACTTCCTGTCTGTTGGTACAGACCTCCAGAACTCTATGGTTAACTAGTGGCTAGCTCTGCCTTCTGAGCTTCAGGCAGGGTTTATCTGTTAGAGCACAAACAAAATATCACCGCAGGCAGTCACTTTATCCACTGAGGGCTTTATACTTCACTGCAACACGCTCTGGCACTTCCTGTGGCCGCGGCCACGCCGCTGAATAGGATCGGCTGGAGAGCTGGGGAAATTACCATCCAAGCCAGTTTCTGTCCGTTCCATAGTAGAAGAACCAGAGGGTCAGTAGAAATCACACAGGGTAAACACAAATAGAACTTCCTGGCTTAAAGATGTGTTAACACTGGCCCCCCCCCCCCCACACACACACACATTAAAGAAGGAATCTGTAGGATTTCCATTCTGGGCAAAGAAACCTCTCATAAGGAAACCATGTATGACACAAAGCAGCCCTGCGGATGAGGTACCTCTAATCTTTCTCAACAATTTAATTAGCATGTAAAAGGGAATTAGGGGCCTGTGATTCTGCTGCAGAAGATGAGAGTCTTTCTGAGGCCCCACCCCAATAGCCACTGAGTTCTCTTCTCCCACAGCCATCTAGCGTATGTCCTGTTACCCGCTGAACTGATCATGAGGCCACGGGTCACACATGGCACCATGCCCCTCCTGATGAACAGCCTAGGGAAGGCACCAAGCTGCTTCTCAGCCCCAGGGCTGGTGGTTGGTTTTGGATTTGTGCTGACTGTTGATACTTATTTACTGTATAAATACAATTTATCATTTGTATCATGAAAAAAAAAAAGGGAATTGGGGCAGGAGGCGGGGAGACGGTTCCGTTGGTCAAGTGCTTGCTTCAAAAGCATGTGGACCTGAATTTGAGTCACAAGAACCCACACAGAAATCCAGGCACAGTAGCATACAGCTATCATCCCGGCTCTGGGGAGATGGAGTCAGATCATGGATCTCAGTAGCTAGACAGACTTACCAAACAGTAAGCTCCAGGTTTGGGTACAGTGAAAGAGCCTGCTTCAAAAACTAAGATGGACAGTGATTAAATAAAACATCTAACATCAGCCTCTGGCTTCCTTTCACACACACACACACACACACACACACACACACACACACACGAGATGATGGCATTGGAGGAAACATGGAGAGCTTAGAAAAACACATTGATGATTCCCCTGCTGGCAGCATCCTTCTTACCACAAACCACTAATAATAACCATAGCACCCTTTGGCTCCTTTTTAAAAATATAAAAGTCTGTAACATACTCAGCAAAGAATTTAATTTAATTTAACCCAACAGTTTCACCCCTCATTATCATCGGAAAGCAAATTAGTACTAAGGTGCCTTAGTTTCTTCTATGAAAAACTGTGGTGCTGGATGAGGTGTTTTGTTCTCTGCCATGGTCTATGATGCTTCTTTGAAGTTTTTTTTTGCTTTTCAGTTTTTGGTTTTTCAAGACAGAGTTTCTCTGTATAGCCCTGGATGTCTTGGAACTCACTCTGTAGACCAGGCTGGCCTCAAACTCACAGAGATCCGCCTGCCTCTTCCTCCTGAGTGCTGGGATTAAAGGCGTGCGCCACCACTGCCCAGCTTCTCTTTGAACTTTAAGAGTGAGCTTCCATATCCACCACACCCCTCCGCATCCGCCACACTCCTCCGTGTCCACCACACTCTTCCGTGTCCCCTACACTCTTCCATGTCCAGCACACTCTTCTTCCATGTTCACCACACTCTTCTGTGTCTGCCACACTCTTCCGTGTCCGCCGCACTGATCAGGTTGCCGATGTACTACAAAGTTAGGTCTTGGGTCTTGGATTTTGGGGAAGCCGCCCAACTCCCTCTGGAGCCACCTCTTCATGTTCTTGCTGTCTTGACCATTTTTCTTTGGCAGCCAAGGTGTCTACCTGTTTGCTCATAAGTGAGAGGCTATGGTTGGGGTTTGAGGACATTTAAGTCCCGTGGAAATGTGCATCATAATGCTTTATTTTCTCTTCCTTAGAGAGCCACAATAAAGCAGACCTTGTCCTTTTCCCTGGCCTAGGGGAGGCCTCTCAGCACCCCACATTAATGTCACACACAAATTCCCATGAAAAGAAGAAAGAAGCTGGAAATTTTGTTGTTGGCTTTTGCATTCGAATTTGACCAGGTCAAGTAGACGTGTACTTATCTGTTATTACTTATTCTGTGATGAATAGTCATGAAACTTCTAGGGCACACAGTGTGCATGTATTTAAGCCAACAAATACCAGCTACATGAATGAAAATGAGGTCTCAGGTCTGTGCTCTTTAAAATGTGTTCTTATTTCTGTCACTGTTCACCAAATGGGATACCCAGAAAACAAGCACTGAGTCCTTGTTCACATCACCAGTCTCCTCAAATTGCAAAATTGTTCTCCAGTCCTCGTACCTTCACAGAAATTCGCTCGCCATTACGTTCTTAGAATCATGTCAAAAGCATATGTTGAAATGACCATGTGAGAAACATTTAGACATCGTTCACGGCATTGCAATTGGATCACACTTGGTTTGTTTTGTACTTTTATAACAAGATCTATAGGGCACAAGTTTTCCAATTTGTACTTCAGTGCAAGACAAGTAATATTTACTTTAATAAAACAGTAGGCTTCATTTTTGTAGTTAGTAAGAACTCTGAGGAGCTGGGGAGCCGACTCAGAATTAAAAGTGTTCGCTGCTCCTGCAGAACGCCTGGGTTCCTGTCTCCACACGCACAGGGCAGCTCATTTCCACCTTTCATCCCAGATTCGGGGAGCTGCACTTTCTCCTGAGCCCTCTGGGCCCCTGTGTGCACCCGCAGTGGACAAACTTACACTCGGGAATACCCATGCCCATAAAAACCTCAACATTTTTAAAGACAGGAACTGGGAACTATACAACTTCTAGTTCCCTTTTTGCCATATTTTGCTCAGTTTCTATTCTATTGTTTCCTTGATGTGTATGTGTGATGTGTGTTAGGTATATGTTGACAGGTGTGTGAAGATACATACATGGGCATATGCATGTAGGAGCCAAAGAACCATCTTCAGTATGGTTCCGCAGGAGATGCTTGGTTTGGGGACAGGTTCTCTCTCTAGGACCTGGTCCTTTCCAACAAGGACAGGCTGGCAGGCCAGAAGTTTCCCAGGACCCACTGGTCTCCACGGCCCCACCACAAGCTGTTGCCACCACATCCAGCTGTTTAGGTAAATGCTAGAAACCAAATTTAGAGATCTTCATGGCTGCAAGGCAAATATTTTGCCAACTGAGTCATCTCTCCAGTCTAAAAATGATTTGATATTTAAGCAATCTTGCCCCAAACTCAGGAAATAATGAAAACAAGTATATTGCTGAGAGAAGCATACTTGTAGCCGGTTATCTGAAGGATATGAAAGCAATCGATTCTTCAAATAACCGTTCACAAACTGGATCTCCTTGGATCACAGAAATAATTAACCTGACCTATGCAATACTTGAAAAAATACTAGGCAACTTGGAAAAATTGAAGCTAGGTATAGGCCTATAATCTCAACCCTTGGGAGGTTGAGGCAGGAAAATCAAGAGTTCAAAATTAGTTTTTTTGTTTGTTTGTTTCTTTTTGTTTGTTTTGTTTTCGTTTTTTGACACAGGGTTTCTTTTTGTTGCCCTGGCTGTCCTGGAATTCATTCTGTGGACCAGGCTAATATTGTTCAGACCATCACAGAGCCGAAAGCTAAGTCTGCATGATGCTGTAGTCTTTTCTACAATTGCTGTGGTGGCTGTCATGTCTGTCTAAAACAGTCTCCAAAAATCTATCTTCAGTTACTGAATATGACATGCTATCTTTGTTTGCCTTTCGTTTCTTTCCTTTGGAGACAAGATCTCCGTATGTAGCCTGGACTGGCCCAAAATAGCTCATGACCCTCCTGACTCAATCTCCCAACTGCTGGGATTATAACAGGTGTGAAACACCACACCCAGGTAATAATATGTTCTTTTTGGTGGATGGGAATGCTGGGAAATCAAACTCAGAATCTTGCACATGCCAGGCAAGTGTTCTGTTCTGAGCTACATCCCTAGCCCTTAGTAACATGTTCTTTACAAACCAGAATCTTCTACGAAGACCCTTAGGAGAATGTTCTCATCGGTTTTATTGGGAACACTCGCTAAGGTCACCTGAAGCAGTGAGTTTGCTCTTTCCTCAAAAATATGGCTCTTTATCAGCTTATTTTCGTTAGCCTGGTGACTAAAAATTCTAGGGCCAAATCTGTAGGCCAATCTCAGCACTAATCCTGGCTAGAGCTCAGACCCCTCTGTCCTTTTCCTCAGTCTTCCCTCTCATGTTATGTGCACATAACATTTATTATGTTCTAATAGGGAAAAATTAAAGACTAACGAGTTTAATACCTAGTGTTCAAGTTTTATTTCTGATGCGATAAAATACCCTGACAAAAAGCAGCCGGGGCAGTGGGAAGCGACAGAGAGAGGGTGTAGTTGGCTTACAGTTCCAGACTACAGTCATTGCTGTAAGGACATCAAGGCAGGAGCTCAGATTATCACAGCCACAGTCACGAGCAGAGAGGATAAATGCACGGCTCCTTGCTTGCTTCTTCTCTTAGCACTCAACCTGCTGTTATACAAGCTAGGACCCAGCCATGAGTTGCGCCACGCACAGTGGGCATGGTAGACTGAGACAGGGGATGATGGGACAAATTCGCAAGGACAAAAACAACAGAGGAATGCAAGAAGGGCCAAGAGATCCCAGGAGATTTCTAAATATGGAGAGCAGAAAACAGTGAGGAAAAGCAGCCTGGAGTCAGAGAAATGAATAAAAATGAGCCAGCTGGGAGCCAAGGAATGAGCTCAGCCAGCAAGTACACCCATGCAAGAGTAAGAACTGGAGTTTGAATCCCTAAAGCTCCCATAGAGTTGGGCACACATTTGTCATCCCAATAATCAAAGGGTAGAGACGGGTAGATCCCTGGAATTCATAGGGAACCCAGTCTCTAATAAACCAATAGAAATCAGGACATGATAATGGCAAGGAGTAGAAACCCAAGGAAAATAAAACAATGCTTAAGAAAAAAATGTAATTACATGATGTGGGATTCCCCTCTGTATGCTATGAATATGTTTTATTACCATTGGTTAATAAAGAAGCTGCTTTGGCCTATGGCAGGGCAGAATAGCGCTAGGCAGGAAAACTAAACTGAATGCAGGGAGAAAGAAGGCAGAGTCAGGCAGATGCCATGTAGCTGCCAAAGGAGAAAGATGCCAGAACCTTACCAGTGGGCCGCAGCCTCATGGTGGTACATAGATTAATAGAAATGGGTAATTTAAGATATAAGAGCTAGCTAGGAATAAGCCTGAGTCATTGTAATTAATATAGTTTTGTAATTAATATAGTTTCTGTGTGAATCGGGTCTGGGTGGCTGGGAAGCAAAGCGCAGTCTCTGTCTACAATTGTAGGATGCTACTTGGCCTTCCAGTCTATGCCACTTATACAATAGTAATGAAAGCATTGACCTTGAGCCAAAGGAAGTAACCTAAGCTTATTGGACAGATAGGGAAAGCACAGATAGGGGTGGGGGTATAAAAATGCTAAACTCACATCCACAATGTCAAAGATTAAACACAGTTTATGATAGTAACAAGACACACATATTCTAATAATAATCCTTTGACTTTGGAGACCAATTCCCCTTCATCAGCATGATCCGGACTTACAGACTTGCTTGTGAAAACAGAGGAAAAAAAAGCACAGCAACAGAGCACAACCTTGGAGAGTGGGTCGTAGCAAGCACCACATCTTAACACTTGTGCCCTCTTGGACCACACGACGTGGACAAACAAACTGCAGTGCCACGGCCCCAAAGGACAGGAAAGTAAGGAACTTAGGGCTCTAGTCAAGACCAGAGAGGAGCCAACACACACGTGAGGGAGCCGTCTCACGGCTTGGGCAAGCCTTCCAACGCTTACACCCAGATCCAGAATCACCAGCTGCGATGGTTAATCCTGGGTTTCGGCTTGACTGAATTAACACCTATGGGAATGATGAAGCAAGTGTAGCCATGAGCCCACAGAGGACTTGTCCAAAAGACAATTAGATCAAGAGGGCTCCGACCTAATCAAGATGAATCCCTTGATGGGTTCACAATATGATGATTTGGGGGAGGTCGTGAAAAGTAGAGTTGGGACCTTTGGCCATCAGGGCTGTCCTTGGGGACATGTCATGCCCTGGCCCCTTCCTGGATCAGATTTCTCTGTTTCCTATCTTTCAAGAAGTAAAGGGCTTCTTGAAAGTTCTTCCTGAGTACATAGTACCATCCGACAATGGATTGAACCCCTGAAACCATGAATCAAACACAATTTCTTTCCTCCTTATCGTGTTCCTGGTAAGTATTTGGTTATGGTAACAAACATGCATTTAAAACAACTATTAAAAATATTTCAACATTTGTCAACCTATTTGTTTCTCTAGAGTGGGTGGTGGGGTTGGGGTGTGAGTGTGTGCACCTGAGTGTGCGCAGGTGTATGTGCAGAGGTCAGAGGGCAACATTCAGGAACCACTGGTTAGTTCTCTCCTCCCATGTGCGTTCTGGGGATTAACCCTTAGACTCCTAACCTGTAGAAACTGAGAGGCAATAAACACTTGTTGTTTTAAGTCGTTGCTCTTGTAGGTAATTTGCTAAATGAACAGCAGATTGTAAACATAAACAGTTAAACTGATAAACTAAGTAATGTAGGTACATAGGGGAGGGTTGGAGTTATTTGGTTAAAAAAAAAATTATTGAGGATTCCTAACACAGATGTCAAGAAAGGAAGAGTCTGCTTGTTTTCAGCAAAAAGATTTTGTGCCTAATATGTCTTTTTAAAAACTTGTATTTATTTATTTTATGTGTATTGGTGTTGTGCCCCCATATGACTGTGTACCACATGCATGAGTTATTCAGTTGTGAGCCACCATGTGGGTGCTGGAAGTTGAACTGAGGTCCTCCGGAAGAGCAGCCAGTGCTCTCAGCCACCAGGCCATCTCTCCAGCCCTCATAATCTGTCTTTTAAAGACACAATGCAGGATAAAGAGATGGCTCAGCGGTTAAGAGCACTGGCTTCTCTTCTGGAGGATCCGGGTTCATTCCCGGCACCCATAACTGTCTGTAACTCCAGTTCCAAGGTACCTGACACCCTCATGCAGGCAAAACACTAATGCACACAAATTTAAATAAAAGTAAAGAAATATTGCAGACAATTCATTAATTTTTTATTGTGAAAAAGTTGACCTACGTGTGTTGAAACTCTTAAAATTTGATGATATGCATACACATGCACATACAACACACACATATATACACACACACACATATATACACACACATACAACACACATATATACATACTCACACACACACACACACACAACACACACACAGCACTTATTCCACTATGTAGCCTTGGCCTGGAATTTGCTATGTAAACCAGGCTGACCTCAAACACAGTGATCTCTTGCTTCTGCCTCCTGAGTGCTGGGATTAAAGGTGTTCATGGCATTTAATATATTTAAACACAGATGTATTCATATATATGTTGTGTGTGCATTTATAGATAGTCACATATCTATATAAACATAAAACTCGGAAGTGTAGTTTTGAAACAGGTTGAAATATACCTGGAAAAATATAATTAATACAGAGTTAGAGCAAAGGTGAAAGGTGATTTTTCACTTAATATGGATGCTGTATTGTTTACTTGGTAACATATGTGCAAAGGAAATGGTCACTGAGAAGACCTAGAGCAGTGGCTCTCAACCTTCCTAGTGCTGCTGCCCTTTGATACTGTTCCTCAAGCTGTGGGGACCCCAACCAGAAAATTATCTTTGTTGCTACTTCAGAACACCAGCAATAATGGTACTTAACAGTAACTTTGCTACTGCTAGGAATCATAATGTAAATACATGTTTTCCCGATGGTCTTAGGTGACCCCGGTGAAAAGGGTCATTTGACGCCCAAAGAGGTTGTGACCCACATAGGTTGAGAACCACTAGTCTAAAGTATCTAACAACTCCAGGAACGTATTTTAAAGAAAAAAAATATATATTCAGTACACTTCCAGAGAGCAGCAAGCTCTCTGAGCAGTAATTAGAATACCATATGCAGTCTTCAAGAAAGAATTATTTTGGCTAAAAGAAAAGAGCTAGGTAAAAATCCAGAGCCTTGCACAAGCTGGGAGAGTGTTTTACTCCTAGCATCATCCGTGGTCCTCATCTGCGTTCTAGACACAAAAGACCAGTATTCAAAACCGGAAACAAGCCTTTTAAATTGCATATTTCCATGTCCCAGCTTTCCAGACAGGGAAGTTGAGGCTTCAAGAAATTAAAATAATTTCTCCAGTGTGATAAGACAGGTTGTATACCTGACAGTGGCCAGAGGCTCCATGTCTGGCCATACTAAACCTCGTACCCTCTAAGTGACTGAACACGTGATCTAAGTAGAAATGTATTTGCTGTATAACAAAATGTGAAGACCATGACATCTTCTAGAATTTTCCAAACTACCTCGCATTTGCTTATTTAAGAATTATAAAGCCAGGTGGTAGTGGCACACACCTTTAATCCCAGCGCTCAGGAGGCAGAGGCAGGAGGATCTCTGTGAGTTCGAAGCCAGCCTGGTCTACAGAGTGAGTTCCAGGACAGGCTCCAAAGCTGGGTGCTGGGAGGGTATATAAGTCCCCCTCCCGTTGTTAATAGATAAACGAGTCTGCAATATGCCTTTTACCTGACTCCCAGTGTCTGAGATGTTGACATTGTGCCTTCTCACCCTGTCCCCCAAGGAAGACATTAGGACCCAGTTACAGGCATATAACATAAGTTAGCTCAAAACATTGGTTTTTTTTTATCCTACTTAATCAGCATGTATGTTTATTTTCAGCATATTTTGGAATATTGTTATTATCAGTATTAGATTCTTGAGTTCAGCAGTTCAAAGCACATAAACTGTTCTTGCAGAGGACCTCAGTTCAATTCCTAATGCCCATGTCAGGTTGTTCACAACTGAATTAGTTATTCCTCTAACTCCAGCTCAGCGAAATCTGACATTCCCTACTGGTCTCCATGGGCAATCCACACACACGCACATACCACCCAACACACGCGGTTTTAAAATAACAATAATAAATCTTTGTTAAAAATTCAGATTCTAAGCCAAGTGAGATTGTGCCTGGCTACATTTCCAGCACTCAGGATAGGGAAGAGGAAGGATCTCAAGTTCAAATCCATCTAGAATACATAGAAGGCCTTTCTCAGAAAACCAAGCCCTGTAGATGTAGCTCAGCAATCGCCTAGCAGGCTGGAAGCCCTGGGTTTGGTGCCTGGCAGAAAGAACAAGAGGCAGAAGCAGAGGGTAGGAGTCAGAGAAGGAAATTTCAGATTCTCAAACGTACAAGTCCGTATTTGAATTTCAACGGTGCCACTCCCATCCTTTGTGACTCTGATATCCACAGAACTAAAATGAACACAAACCTAATCACTGAGGGTTAGTTGTTTCTTTACTCTTTGCTCTTTGGGGACCAGCTTTTCTTAAATTATCCCATCTACCTTTTGTCTCTGGGCTTTAATCTTTCTCTGTTCTATACACCTCTCTCTTTCCTTCTTTTATTTCTTTTAAATGATTTATTTATTATGTATACAGTGTTCTTCCTGCAGGCCTGAAGAGGGCACCAGATCTCATTGTAGGTGTTTGTGTAGCCACCCTGTGGTTGCTGGGAACTGAACTCAGGACCTCTGGAAAAGCAGTCACTGCTCTTAACCTCCGAGCCATCTCCCCAGCCCCCTCTCTCTGTCCTTCTAATTCTGTATCTGGCTGTGGCTGGGTACCTGGCTCTAAGCATCCTCTTCCCCTTTCTCAGTTTATTCTCTCTGCCTGGCAGCCATTCAGTCCTCTCTCCTGCCTAGCTATCAGACATTCAGTTCTTCATTAGAACAATCAGGTGTTTTAGGCAGGCAAAGTAACACAGTTTCACAGAGTTAAAAAAATGCAAAATAAAAGAATGCAAGATGTCTTTGCATCATTAAACAAATAATCCAAAGCATAAACGAATGTAACACTTCTTCAACTAATATTCCACAACAACTGAGTTGTTCAGTTGTATGAAATAACATACATTAGTATAAAGAATAAAAACACGTTGGCTACTATTATTTATAAAGATATAGAAACCAGCCATCTAACATTGCATTTAGTGACAGACCAATGTGATGTAAGAGTGATGTTCTCTTCCTGTTTGTCTATTGCTCCTGCCACGTTTTCATCTCTTCCTGTTTGTCTATTGCTCCTGCCACGTTTTCATCTCTTCCTGTTTGTCTATTGCTCCTGCCACGTTTTCATCTCTTCCTGTTCGTCTATTGCTCCTGCCACGTTTTCATCTCTTCCTGTTTGTTTGTCTATTGCTCCTGCCACGTTTTCATCTCTTCCTGTTTGTCTATTGCTCCTGCCATGTTTTCCTCACTTCTGCCTCATTTTGGTCCACAAAAATCACAAATCAAGAAATAAATTTATTAGGTCACATAATCCTGCTATAATAATTATTTTTCAAGAGACAGACCAAAAGCCAGACCTAAAGATACATAGCTCTAATCCTAATGCTTAGTCATCCTCTATTACATACCAGGTTTGAGGCCAGCCTAGGTCACGTGAGACCCTGGAGAGAAGGGGACAGAGGGTGAGGGAAGAGGGAGGGGACGGAGGGAGAGACCAAATACTATTGACTGTCATAATTTTTTGACTTTTTATTGCTTTTGTAATGAACCCAGTAATGTTTCTTATCAATTTTTTAATCAAATAAACTTACCTATTATAGCTAGAAATATAAAAAAGCTGGTCCAAGACAACAAAGACAGCTTCTCAACATGAAATCTTGACATCAGTGCAATTGTCTGCTTTTATAAATCTATCGCTTAATTTCTGGTAGAGACTGGATTCACAGCCTCGTGTCTGCTAAGCAAGCACTCTCTACCATGAAGCTTCAGCTGCAACTATATCTTTTTTCTAATTATTTTTTTTAAAAATCTCATCACATTTTAAGCATTCTCTAAAGATTTATTTTTAATTATGTATGTATTATGGTATGCGTCCTTGGGGCAGGTGCCGGCAGCTGGAAGAGGAAATTGGATCTCTGGAACTGGAGTCACAGGCAGTTAGTTGTGAGTCACCTGACGAGGGCGCTGGGAACTGCACTCTGTCCCCTGGAAGGCCAGTGACCTTAATTACAGAGCTGTCTCTCCACCCAACCCCTGGGAGTGCTTCAAGAGATAATAATAATAACCTTCACTGCATCAAATGCAAGGGGTGGAGGAAAGCTATAAACCCATCCACCTAGTATTCCCTTAAGCTTAGCTTTGTATTACACTCCCACCTCTTCAGAGGTGAGACACCGCCTTGTCAGCGGGGCTAACAGCTCTCCCTTCCTGGGAAGAAGCAGACCCCTCCCTTTTCCCTTACTCAGTCTTCAGAGTTAGCAACACCCAGCCATCAACGGTCGTTCTGTTTGCTCTGGTCGGTTTGGACTGTACAAAGGATGTCTTATTCTACAGCACACTCTTCGCTCTTCGAAGCTGGCTTTGATTCACCTGATTTCTCTTTTGTAAGCGACCTGCAGGCCTTTGTTGAGTCTGTGCTGTTCTCACCTGGGACAGCTTGCTCTTTTTCTGAGGAGCCTCGTGCCTACAGCCTGGCTGCTTTGACTGCCAGTAATTACATGGCTTTTTGATTCTCTTAGCTTGTGCTTGCCCCTCAGCACAGGTTTGTTTCAGATAGTGGCACGTAAAAGCCTCTTAGCTTTCTTTGCTTTGTAGATTAGGGAAAAGATGATCAGTTGATCCTATTCCTTCTCTTCTGTGGCAGTAGAATCCAGTGTTCACTGAACACATGATCCCAGACAGAGACGACTTTTCAGAAACCCTTGCCCCTATCAGTAACTTACCACCAATGCCCTTCAGGCAGCCACTTCAGAAATAGGCAGTAACTTGAGCAAGCTGGGTTTATGGTTTGCTGTAACAAGCAGAACACTGACTAGGGAATGGTGGGTATCTTCACTAAAGGTAATATTAGAAAGGATACACTATAGATGTCCTAGAGTTTTATTGCTATAAAGAGACACCATGACCATAACAATTCTTATATAGAAAAACATTGAATTGGGGCTGGCTTACAGATCACAGGTTTAGTCCATTATTGTCGTGGAAGGAAGCATGTAGGCATGCAGGCAGACACCATGCTAAAGAGGTAGCTAAGACTTCTCCATCTAGATTAGCAGGCAGCAGGAAGAGAGAGTGACACTGGGCCTGGCTTGAGTTTCTGAAACCTCAAGACCACCTCCAGTGACACGCTTCCTCCAACAAGGTTACACCTACTCCAACAAAGCCACACCTATTTCCAACAAAGCCACACCTACTCCAACAAAGCCACACCTACTCCAACAAAGCCACACCCACTCCAACAAAGCCACACCTACTCCAACAAAGCCACACCTTCTCCAACAAAGCCACACCTATTCCAACAAAGCCACACCTTCTCCAACAAAGCCACACCTTCTCCAACAAAGCCACACCTTCTCCAACAAAGCCACACCTTCTCCAACAAAGCCACACCTACTCCAACAAAGCCCGCTCCTAATAGTGCCATCCTGTATGGGCCTATGGGGAACATTTTCATTCAAACCACCACAGAAGGATTTGTCTGTAATTCCAAAGGAGGGGTGTCGAAGGAAGGAAGGCTCCACTCTGGATTAGAAGACAGAAGTGATTCTTCTACCAGGCATTTTAGGACAATCTCTGAGGAATGAAGTACAGCCACAACAGTGATGGATAAGAATCCATACAAGGCAGAAGAGGGAGGTATGGCCACTCTGCAGTCTGCACAGTGTTACATGTGTTATATCCAGGCACCATTCATTGTGGGGAATTACTGAAAGGCATCGTGTGAGGCCAAACACAAAGCTAACTTCCTTCAGAAAGGGTTTCTACTTTAAAAAAAAAAAAATCTCAGCTAGGGCCTGAGGATACCACTGTTTGGAGATAGAGCACCTTCATCCAATTAAATCCTGAAGTCACCTTCAGCCACCTAGCTAATGCTAGGCCAAACCGTTATACTGAGCACTGGTTTGTCCTTGTCCCGCGTTGTATTCTCCTAGAGACTCAGCTTGCTGTCCGTCTCCCAGTGGTGATGAGCAGGGGCTTTGTGCCCTTGTAGTCAAAATGAAAGCTGTAATTTGCTAGAGGTCAGCACGTGTCTTTAGCAAATGGTTTCCCTGCTAACTCTTCTGGGTTTGTTTTCCCTTCTCCCCAATGCTTTCAAACTATGTCTTTACATGTTTGCCAGCATTTTAAGTTATTTTTAGAAAGTTTGGTTCAAGTAACCTAACATACCATTATTAGCCAAAATATTTATTTTATAATACTAAAACATGTTTCTATTTTTGCTTGCTTTTTTGGCAACACATATTTCTGTTATATTAAGTTATAAGAACTGTAAAGCTAAAAACCAATTATTTATAACTTCAAAGCATAATTCATGGCTTTAGGCATACTTGGTATTATACTAGCAAAGCCTAAAACATCTGTAGGTCTTATATGTAGGTTGTTCTAGTTTGCTTTCCATTGGTGTGATAAACAGCACGACCAAAGACGACTTAGGGAGGAAAGGGTTAATTTCATCTTCCAGTTTTACACCACTGAGGGAAGTCAGGGAAGAAACTCAGGACAGGAGCTTGGATGCAGGAACCGAAGCTGAGGCTGTGAGGGAAATTGGCTTCCTGGCTTCCCCATGACTCTCCCAGCTTGCTTTCAGTTTGTCTGAGATCCGGTCTCATGGTAGGGCTCGGGTTTGTAGATTAGGCTTGCTTTGAACTCACAGAGATCCACCTGCCTCTGCCTCCCTAGTGCTGGGACTGTAGGCATATACCCTTAACCCAGATAAGCTTGCTTTCTTATAGCACCCAGGATCACCTGCCTGGGGGTGGCGCTACCCACAGTGAGATGGACCCTCCCACATCAATCATTAAGGAAGAAAATGACCTACAGGACAATCTAATGGAAGCAGTTCCTAAACTGAGAGTCTCTCTTCCCAGATATGTCTAGGTCTGTGTCACCGGCAAAAACTAACCAGCATAGGTACAAATTGCTCAAGTTCACTTTACCAACAAGCACTATTCTGACTCTTTGAAAAACACATCCTTTCCTTGTAGTGTCTGTTGTACTATATGTGAAAATATATACGTACCTTTAGAGCTATTTGTTTGACATGGTGTGGTGATTCAGCTCATGATCATTTTTATGAATGTGCTTTGTTTCTTCCA
Organism: Ondatra zibethicus; assembly: GCA_004026605.1. Taxonomy (NCBI): domain Eukaryota; kingdom Metazoa; phylum Chordata; class Mammalia; order Rodentia; family Cricetidae; genus Ondatra; species Ondatra zibethicus. The sequence continues at coordinate 48,956 of PVIU01002795.1, read as the reverse complement.
CTACGAATTAAACTCCTGGAAGAAATTGTGCAGTGTGCATCTTTACCGTTGACAGGGCACCTTACTCGGTATTTTTGGTAGGTCATCTTCTTAACGTTTTGTGAAAGATCTAGATAATTATTTCCAGAACAAACCAGATTTAGAGGTAGGGTAATCCTGAGTTCAAGACCTACCTGGGCTGCAGAGCTAGTTTGAGGCCATCTTGGACAGGACAGCAAGAACCTGTGCAGGGAGAAGCAGGTTTAGGGCGCATTTGAAAACCTGCAACACAAGAAATGTGACTCGGTCGGTAAAGTAGCAACTGTGCAAGCCCGAGGATCTGAGTTCAGATCCACAGCATCCACGTAAAAAACCAAGTGTGGTGTAACCTAAGTGTTCAGTGGGGCAGGGACAGGAAGAGCCCTTGAGCTAGCCAGTCGGTCTAGCCAAAATGATGAGCCCTGCAGGGAATTAGCAAGAGAGGTCCTTCCTCAAAACTGAGAGAGTCAGAGGGAGACGTACGAAGTCAACCTCTGTGCTGTGAATGTGGGAGCCCACACTCAGTCAGTTTTAGAGCTGGTGAGACGGACCAGCAAGTAAAGGTGCTCGCCACCGAGTCTGGTGACTTGAACGCCACCCCTGGGACCCACACTGCGGAAGCTGAGGACTGACTCAGAGATCTATGCTGTAACCTCTGCACACAGACAACACACAAACCTGCCCCTGCAAATGAACAAATGGGAAAATTTAAAAAATCTGAGTCAGGTTCTCTCTGTTTAGCCCCAAGTGGACTAAAAACTGCTATGTAGACCAACCAGGCTGGCCTCACACTCAATGATCGGCCTGCCTCTGCCCCCCAATTGCTGGGATTAAGGGAATTTACACTCAATTATGAAAGTTTTCACTACACTAACACACGCCATAGCAGAGAGACATTGTTACCATATGGGGTTGTTTTTTTTTTTAATTACTATGCATTTTAGGGTGTGTTAGGCCCAGGACAGGTGACCGAGCTGGCTTTACTGAGTAGAGATTTTTACAGTTTGAAAAGTACCCCTTATTCCTGTTGCCTATCTTTTAGATAATTCCCATTTTTTTAGATATAAATCCCAGAGATATTTCCTATGGAAGACAGAGTTTGACATAATTAACTAAGACTGAGAAAATACCAATAGATTGATTAGCTGGACTTGAGACATATTTGCTTATATATACACATTCTTTTTTAATATGTACATTTATCAGTAGTGTCTTCATTAAGAGTAACCTTTTATGAAGGGAATTCAAATGAGACACAGTAACTTTTATGTCCAATGACCACAGTACGCGCTCAATACACATTGATAATTCTAATAGAGTAGTATAATTTTCCTTCCTTCTACATCTCCATGACTTCAAGGAGATCCTGTCGCCTTGTGTCTGCCATCTTAGTAGTGATTGTAACATGAAAAAAAAACCAGTAAGTCTTCAAATTTTCTGATGTTTATTAAAAAAGACTGAAAAGTTTTATAGGCATAAACACAGAGAAGGGTCTCCTCAAGCCAGAGACAAAATACCCAAGGCTGCCAACTATGGATGGGAAGTTTGAATGGCCCTGTGGCTCCAGGACAAAGAGCTCAGGTTTGTTTCTGGGCCAGAGACAGGAGAACGATGCAAGCCTGCTAAATGAATCAGTGTGCAGTATGTTGGAGAAATCTTTGGATTTGAAGGGGTATCCTGTATATATTAATTGCGATGTTAGTAAATAAACTATTGTTCTAAAACTTAGTAGGTTACAACAATAAATACTCATTTATCTTTCCTATGTTCTATAAGGAACAGCTTAGCTAAACAGTTCTGGCCCCAGAAGTTGTTGTCATCAACTACAGAGGTCATTTAAAGGTCGACCTGGGGCTAGAGAATCAGCTTCAGTGGCACGCTCACATAGCAAGGTGGTGATGGCTGTTGGGAGGCCTCAATTCTTCATCTGATCCTGTCTTAGAAGAGACACACTATCATTTCTCTTGAATTCTGTGTCACATAGACCAACCTTAGTAAAATGTGGAGGAAGCCCATGCAAGGGCATGAATAGCAGGAAGGAATGCTCTCTAAGAACTATCTTAGATGCTACATTCCCACCTATGATGAGGGCGGTAACTGTGTATCAGCAGGCGAATGTATTTCCTGCTAACAGAATGACACAAAATATGTGGAACTTGGCAAAGCGGAAGATACCAGAGCCTGGCATAATTGAGACCGACGGAAAAGCTTAAGGAGGCATAGTGGGCAGCCCTTAAAGGGAAACAAACTCTCTGAATTTTTTCCAAGTGACTTCAATTTCAAGAAGCCAGGAATTTTAACCCCTGGAAATGTAAACAACGCAACCAGGATGAGCCTCTGATTACACGGATTCAGATCAGGGGCTGGGTATCATGTTTTCTCACAGGCTGAGTGGGGAACACAGTTCAGTAGCATGTGCAAGGTCTTGAGTTCAATCCCTAGTAACACACACATACACACACACACATACACACACACACATATACACACACATACACACACACATACATACACACATACACACACATACATACACATACACACACACACACACACACACACATGATTCTATTATATAACTAGGTTTACCATCCAATACCATATTCAAATCCAAGGCTTTCCTGCTGTTTCAAATGCCTAAGATTCTATCAGGAGTTCATTAAATTCTGCCCTTTTGTTCACCACTTTCGGCCACTTCCAATCAATGGCAATTCATTCACATCATATTTATATTCTCTCTCCTCTCTCTCATGCTGGGAATCTCAGATGGAAATCTATTTACTGCTACTCCAAGTTTGTAAGGAATCTAAATATTAAAAACGTCTCCTTGACCAGGGGCGTGGTGACACACACCTTTGAACCTAGTCCTCGGGAGGCAGAGGCAGGCCTCCGTGAGCTTGGGGCCTGGTCTACAGAGCGAGTTCCAGGTCAGCCAGGATGGTATAGTGAGACCCTGACTCAGAACACAAACAACTCCCGGGACTCGGAAGACATAACTGATCTCTCGTTCTTTCCTGACAATACGGGCCTTTGCTGACGCCTTTCAGAGGGCATCCCCTGACGTTCTGTTCTTGCCTGTTTCCATCTCCCTCGGGACTGCTTTCCACGACTGAAGGACGCTCGCTTCAGCGGTTACGTCTATTACTTAGTGTCAGTTCAGAATAACCTGTGCTCCAGAACTTCATTTGTGCAGCCTCTGTTAATCCAGCCACCCTATCACGTTCAAAATCAGTCTCCCCAAAGCCACTTGCCAGGCCACTCCTCATCTTCTATTTCCATAGTGTTGAACTGCCCCATACTTCCTTAGTTCTTAAAATTCTGCTTATACATTTATTTTGATGCACAGGGGCATTTTGCCTGACTATGTGTCTGTGCCAGAGGACTCCAGAAGAGGACACCGGGTTCTCTGGAACTGGAGTTACATATAGTTGTGAACCACTGAGTGGGTGCAGGCAATCAAATCTGGGTCCTCTGAACGAGCAAGCAGGTACTGTCCTTGAGTGCTGTCTCTCCAGTCCTCACTCTTCCTTACTTTAACCTCATGGTTTTATTTGATTTTTATACAGCTTTATTGAGAGATAATCAATACAATGTGTATATTTAAGGCACATAGTATGTTTTGGAGCACACACGCATATAGAATCTACTCTTTGTTTTCACATCATGTTTCTCATTACTAATTACAGAGGAGTCAGCCAGAACAGGCTATCACATGTGCTGGTACCTGTTATTATTATTTATTATTACCTATATTAATGTTGTGTAGTCAAATTTTTCTTTGGGCGGCCAGCTGACAAATAACGATACAGACTTCTTATTAATTACCAAAGCTCGGCCTTAGTCTAGGCTAGCCCCATTAGCTCTTATTAACCCATTTATGTTAATCTATGTTTTGCCTCATGGCTTTTCACCTTGACTCCATTCTGTGTGTCTGAGCCCCTCTCATCTTCACTAGCCCCCTAGGCTTTCCATTTGGATGTTATCCCCTTTTATTGCACTTCCTTGTTTGCTTGCTGTGCTTCTATTAGGTTATAAATTCCTTAAAGGTAGAACAATAAGCCCTGTTTGCCTCTACAGTTGTTGACCAATCCTCAATGCATACAATGCTTGATGAATATTGGCTAGATGAATAAGTGATTACCTCACAAGCAAATTAGTTTTTTTTTTGATTATGCAGATCAACATCCTAAAATCCCATTTATACCACTGACCTGTTTTTGTTCTGGGAGTATACAAGGATAAACATAGTAAATTTTGGAAATAGCGTGACCGTAAATCAATGCGTATTAACACTGTTTCCCCATTTTTACTCTTAGAAATGACACCTTTAACACCTAGAGGCAAATGATTGATAAGTAAATTTACGAGTCAGCTAATTATACCACGAATAGGACACTCATCAGTATGGCTGATGGGCATGGCTTATAATTAACACTAGCTTAGAGCTGCCAATCTCTTAATGAGGAGAGATTACAAAAAGACCTTTAAAGAGCCAGTTATGAGTCAATCAGTTTTTACCACATGGAGGAGAGTATATGGCACTATTCCACGTAATATACTTTGTTTTGCTTTCTTGAAAGCCACAATCATATGAGTCAAAAGCTAAATTTATACACACACACACACACACACACACACACACACACGCACACACACAATGTAGATGCTGGCCAGTACAGGAGCTTCATGGAGCATCAGGGAGGCCAGAGCAAGTGAGCAAAGCAGAATGTTAAGTGAAGAAGGAGTTGGCTGGAGTCACCCAGAGGAGAAGTCTAGAGAGGGAAACGTGGGGTCCGAATGCACAAGGCAGCCATTCTCCAGTGAGTGGCCAGCACCCCTCTCTACAGTGAGAATTCAAGTTCTCACTCTTTGGAGATTATAACCACACACGTGCACACACATATGTGCACAACTAACTTCATAATGATTGATATATGCTGATGTAGAAGCTGACGCTGGATTTCAGATTTGCAGGATGAAGAAAGTCTAGAAATTCATCTCAAACAATGTGCATATATCTAATAATTATATATTCAATAATTAAAAATTAAACTTAAGGTTGGTAAACTTTACGTTACATGTTTCTTACTTTTTTGAGTCAGAATCTGCTTTGTGGCACAGACAGCCCTTGAACTTATCACAATCTCCCCGCCTCAGCATCCTTGGCACTATGACTACAGCATGTATTTTACAACAAAAACAACAATAATGGTGATGATGATTATAATGACAACACCCTACTCAAAATTCTATATACAAGAAAATGATTAACAAGCCAACAGTATGTTAAGGGAAAGAAGCCACATAGGAGCTCATATGGTATATGATTCTGTTATACAAAACGCAGAGTCTAGGTAATTTACAGGGACAGAATACAGATTAGTGGCTGTCAGAGTTTGGGGCAAGGAGTGAGTGCAGATCAAATACTGGGTAGGGATGTGACTTCCTTTTGAAAGCATCATGCAGACACTGAGAGATACAATAAACACCCCTGAACTGTTCACTTAACAATGGTTAACTAAGCCGGTGGTTGTGGTAGTGGTGGCAACACACACCTTTGATCTCAGCACTTGGGAGGCAGAGGCAGGCAGATGTCTCTGAGTTCGAGGACAGCCTTGTCTACAGAGCAAGATCCAGGACAGCTAAGGCTACAAGGAGAAACCCTGTCTCAACAAGGAAACAACAAACAATGATTAACTAAGGAACAAAGAGCTAGGGAGATGTTTCAGTGGATCAGATCTCTTGCTTGTAAGCATGAGAACCTGAGTCTGAACCCTTGACACTTATATAAAAAGGGGGCAGGGCTGCAGCCCTGGGAGTTGGGTAGGGGGAGAGACAGGCAGATCTTGAGATCTCAGAGGCTAGTTCAGTGAGAGACACCGTCTCAAGGGACCAAAGTAGAGAAAGGACATCAACATCCTGCTCTGGTCACCACATGTGTATACACGCCTGTACACTCGCCTGCGTGCACCATACACAACACAAAACATGCATACATAAAAAAACAGATAATTATATATCAATCTAATTTTAACTGAAGGAAGTTTTCAGGAAGGAAGTGATTGTGTAACTTTCCCTAAGAGCTGTGAACAAATGTCTATTCACCTATCATACACTGAAAAGACACAAACAGACCAATGAAACAGTTCTCTAGTTTGTGAAAGAATGAGTTTACTGGGGTTACTGATAGGTGAATGAGGGAGGGGCTAATTATAAGAGTAGGAGCAGGCAGAACCCTCATGGGAAATCATGTTAAAGCATCACTAATCAGATGTTAGGGAGGACGTTTATTTATTTATTTGTAAATTTATTTGTAATTTTTTTATCTTTCTTTGAAAGTTAAATGCCATGGGAAACATGAGATAGAAAAAAATTAGAGAGGGTGGATCTTATTACCGCATTCTCCTGCAGTATGTGTTACTCTACACGTAGCCTTTGTTAACAGGCTGCAATTTCCTTGAGTCGAGTGTCAGCCACTGAATTTCCCTGCTGGTATTTTAATGTGTATATATGTACTTTGCCTGCATATATATGTACATGAACCACTTTTGTACCTGGTACCCTCAGAGGCTGGTGGATCTCCTGGAACTGGAATTATAGAGTGTAGTTAGCTGCCATGCATGTGCTGGGATTTGCACTCAGGTCCTCTGGAAGAGCAGTGCTCTTAACTAATGAGTCAACTCTTCAGTCCGCCCGCCCACATTTTTATTTTAGAGATTATAATTACATTTCTCTCTTCCCTTTCTTCCCTTCCCACTAGTTTTCAAATCTCTTTGAAAGTCTCTTCCTTCATTGATTGTTTTTGTGTATATGTGTATGTATGTGTATATATGTATGTATATATATATATATTCCTAAATATAACTTGTTCAGTCCATAGGTTACTAATATTTATGTTTTCAGAGCTGACCATTTGACAGTGTACAACTAATTGGTGTGCGTTTCCCTGGGGAAAACCAAATACACCATTCCCAGATTTCCTTGGTTGCCTATAGGTCTTCGTGTGGAATTGATGCCTTTGCCCCATCCTGTCTGGCATCTTCCCTGGTGTCACCCTTATTCCACTCATGCTTGGGCAGACACGTTGGTGAGACTTTATGGGTGCAGCTTCTGACATTAGTAAGAGACACAATCTCACAGCAAACACCCTAATCCTCTGGCTCTTACCATCTTTTGGCTCCGTTTTCTACAGTGTTGCCCAAGCCTTGGGTGCAGGAGTGTTTCAAAAATATGACCACTGGGACTGGGCTCTACAACTGTGTATTTTGATTGGTGTGGTCTTCTGCAGTAGCCTCCACCTGTTGTGAATAGAAGTTTCACTTGAGGAGTGTGGACTATACTTGCTGGTGTGAATGAGGACAAAGGCTTAGAGATTGTTATCAGGGATTATGCTAGTTTAGGAAAGTGGCTGTGGATTCTCCTCCAACAACCATGACTTCACTAGCACTGAGTAAGTAGTAAGGTTTCCGGTGCCAGGCAGGGCTTCCCTTCTGTTGAGTCCAGTTAGAGTGTTGTTGGTGACTGCCAAGGTACGCATGCCACTATTGCACTTCAGGGCTACCATGCCATGCTGGTCATTGAGGTCGTTCATGAGCACTCACAGCTGGGTAGGCAGCCTCCCTCCTTTGGGAGTCTGCATGGTGTCTTCTGGTTCCGTGAGAGCTAGTCCTGATGGAGGGACATTCAGGTCAGCCCCAGCTCAGCGGTCTCTGAACCGCTCTTAACCGCTGAGCCATCTCTCCAGCCCCTCTAATGCCCTCTTAAAGATAGAGATAACAGAGATTCCTATGTTTAAAAGTTGTCAATATCAAGCCTTAGGAATACAGATTATCAAATTTTGTCCTTTCCAAGCTTGTTTTAATAATCCTTTCTTTAGTAAATATTGCTACCCCCAAGACATTAAAAAGTGTGTTTCCTTAGCTCAGTTTCCTTTTTATCGGATTAAACGATTGCAACAAAAACTACACAAATTAAGAAAATGGCCAACAACTGGTTTTGCTGGGACGAGACTGAGGAATGCAAGAGTAAACGGACAGCAAGGATAAAGGAGAGGAGACTCCCCTCTTGTGCATCTACTCCCTGGAAATTCCCGGCTGGGAGTGCATTTGGGATACAGCTTCGACCAGCGGGGAGGGTGGGGGACAGGGACACACAGAACGCGATGGGGGGTCAGCACTAGAGTCTCAGGAATGGTTTGAATCTTCACCTTTAGTGTCACCTAAATTACATCAGGCGTAAGCGTTGTGCCCCAGTGGTTTGTGTAACAAGCTGGGAACTCGGGATCTGTGTGTTATGTTCATGAGCCTCTTGGCTGTTGCTCTGAGTGAGCTAATCATGTTCACTCCCTGCATTTTATTTAGCTTCTCTTCTACTAATGAAGCTAGTGATACCTCTTGCATCAGAGGAAGAGGAAGAGGAAGAAAAGAAGAAGAAGAAGAAGAAGAAGAAGAAGAAGAAGAAGAAGAAGAAGAAGAAGAAGAAGAAGAAGAAGAAGAAGAAGAAGGAACTCATAAGCAGCTGCAATCACGCTAGAAGCTGTCATGGCCACGGCTGTTATGAGAACGGAGAATCACTAATTCAAATCTCTCCAAGTGGGCACACACAAGTGTGAACAAACGATACCCCGAAACCTCGTTCAGATGATTAACTCTTCAGAACCTCTTCTTGCTGAGACATTAAAAGTACAATTCCTTTTAACGTGTTATTCGGCTCCCTTCATTCCTCACATATTTCCCTACAGGGTAGGTGGCTAGGAAGTAGGAAAAGAGCTAAAAGAGACGACAGGAGGGGAGAAATTTAAAATGTAGAAATCACCACGTTTAACTAGTTTTTTATTTCGTGTTCTATGTGCAAGCATGATGTATTATAGAGCACAGCAATGCTGAGAAGCAGCTCGGGACCACCAGGTGGCTTTCCTAGGAGACTCTCAGAGGTTCGGTGACTGTCCCATGTCAGGGACAGAGCAGTCTCTCTGACTGCAGATCCCATGTTCTGTAATGCTGCCTATTCTGAACTGATTTACGTAAAAAACCAACCAAACCTATCCCCCAAAGTATCAGAAGTCAGCTGCTCCAAGGATTCTCCCTGGCGACCACATGGGCTGTACCCTAAGCCTCCACATCCAGCCACACGCCTGCTTCACGTTCCTTACCAATCAGATTCTCCGTCCTTGTCTTCGCCCCGCCTCTTGACTTCAGCTATTAGAACCTAATCCCACCTCGCGGCAGCCCTCGTTATTCTAATGACTTCTGTTTTGGTTCCCAAGTTCAGATTCCTATGAGAAGCAACTGGCTGAAATCACCAAGCCACAGGCCACTGGCTAGTCTCTGTGGACAGAAAACTTGAGGACTAAAGTGCGTGCCCAAACACTCAAGTACGGCGGAGGATGGACGAGATATTAAATTTCCGTGAAAACGAGGACGCTGCCTGTAGCTTCCCATCTGCCATAAAACAAAAACAAGCGAGCTAGCCAGCACACAGCAGAGCATGGGCGTGTGTGCTACAATCCCAGCACTTGGGAGGTGGAGGCAGAAGGATCAGGAATTCATGACTGTCTTTGTCTGCAGAGCAAGTTTAAGGCCTGCCTGGCCTACATGAGCCCTTGTCTAAAAAAAAAAAAAATCCCAAAATAAGACCTGCCTCCTTTTTATTTACGTGTTCCATAAAAAATACTGACATTCTTCCTGCCACTTGGAATAACATTTTTTTTGGGAAAATCAATACATTTGAATAGCAAAATATTCAGAATACGAAAGGATAAACAGCCTTGGGCATAGTGTTGCACGCTTACAGTCTCAGTATTTGGGTCTAGAAATTTGAGGCCAGTCTGCCTACATAGCAAGTTTGAGGCTAGCTTTGGTTACGTAGTGAGACCTTGCCCCAGAAAACAAATACTAAAAAGAAATAAAGATACAGGGCTAGAGAGATGACTGAGCAAGTAAGAACACTTGTTGCTCTTCCAGGACACCGGAGTTCAGCTTTTAGCACCCATGGCAGGCCAATGACAACCACCTGTAACTCCTGATCCAGACAATCTGACCCCTCTTGTGGCTTTTAAGGGCACCTGTACACATCTCGTGCACCCACACATACACACACATACTTCTTAGGAGAAGAAGCCCTCCTGAAACATGATTTCATCACACACACACACACACACACACACACACACACACACACAGAGAGAGAGAGAGAGAGAGAGAGAGAGAGAGAGAGAGAGAGAGAGAGAGAGAAAGAGAGAGAGAAAGAGAGAGGTTGAAACAAGACCCAAATATATTTAGGACATTCTGGATTTACTTATACATTTATTTATTTGTGTGTGGCAGGGGTGGGTACATGGAGGTCAGCTTAAGGAAGCCTCTCTTCTTCCCGGGAACAGGCGATTAGGCCTTGTAGAAAGCACCTTTACACACTGAGCTGTTTAATGGCCTTCCACATATATTGCATGAGGGAAACCTGGGAGAAGGACACAAGAAAAGGCAACGAGAGGACGAATGTGAGCAAAGACTATGAAGGGGATGTGTGACGTTATCATAATGAAATCGTTATCTTGTACAATTTCTAGTCCTAAGAAAAGCTAAAAAGAAGTAGCCAGCTAATCGTCAAGGAAAGCTAAGCCTTTCCAAACAGTGGGACCCTTCAGAGACGCTTAGGTTTTAACCCAAAGTGACTGCTGAAAACTCAAGAAACCCTCAGGCATTGCACAGACTTTCTCCTGTAGAAGAGAGAAACCCTGCTCTAGCCCAAATCAGACTCCGTCTGCTACCCATCAGACTGCCAGCAGCTCTGATATAAAGCATGTCCATACCGCGCTCACCATTGACTAACTGGCTTTACATTCTCCGAACATATCATAAGCACAGGTGGTCACAGTGGCCCAAGTCTGTACCCCCCACTCTCGTGAAGCTGAGGCAGGAAGGCTGCCGTGGGTTCAAGACCAGCTTGGGCTGCAGAGTGAGCCCTTGCCTCAGAGAAACCAAACTATAAAAGTAAATAAATACAAGGGAAGGCGTTTCTGGCCATCTACCTGTTTTGCCGCCTTCAAGCCTGAATTCTTTTGCTTACATTCAGTGAAATCTAGCTTTTATAGTGGGTTAAATTCCAACAGACACTCTTTTCAAAAGCGTATTTTAGAAATGAGAGTATCCCTTGAAGTGATTCAGTTTATGAAACAGGATATCAGTAGGGAGCCCTAGCTGGCCTCAGACTCAGGATCTTCCTATTTACCCTCCTAACTGGAGGTATTACAAGGTATTACCACACCTGGCTCCTGAGTGGTTAATATAGAGCAAAACTGTGTCTCTTGACAGGCGGTGTGATAGTAACCTGCAATCCTAGCACTTGAAAGGCCGAGGTAGGAGGCTGGTGAGGACCAGGCCAGTTTGGGTTACCTACTAAGATTGTTATAAAAGTCAAACCAAAACAAAACTCTCTTTACAGGCACACAGATAAAAGTGTAGCGAAATATTCGGAAGGACACATCTGCAAGACCAGTTCTCTGAGTGAAATGGGTTGATATGAGTTAGGTACATTATTTTCTGTATTTTATTTTAAAACGTAATTGTATGTTGGTGCTCACATTTGTTCTCTTCAACTGTCTAAAATTTCTTGGTGCAAACATTAGTTCAGGAAATGAATCCTGCATTGCTATTTCCTACCTTAACCGAATTTCCTGGCACCCAGCTCTGTGAAAAAACATGTTGTTTGTGCATGTAAGTGAGCAAAGTCAGTCCATGGATCAATCCCTCAATTGTGCAATAGTATCACCACAAACTCTTGTCCCTTCGAGAGGCAGTGTGTGTTGCCAGAGTCAAAGCAAAGGAACCTGCGCTCTAGTTTGGACACTACACGAACGCGCTGGGGGTGGGGCTGGGTTTGGGGCAAATCACTTTATTTATGAAAGGACACATTACATCAGCATGTTCTCTGGTTAAGAATCAGATTCTATTCTACGAAGGAAGGTCTCCCATTCAGTTCTGAAGCCGTACCGATTTAAAGGTAGAAAGAAGTATTATTTTCCACTTGGCAAACAGGGTTCCTATCACGAGTGGCGTGAAGGACGCTCTCTGAATTTCGAGCTCTCGCTCACTGGGTTTACAATGGATTTGCAAAGAGTACGCCCTTCCATTCAAGAAGCCATTGGCTTCTCCTAGCCAGACTGCCAAAACCCGGGATGCCCTTCACCAAGCCATTAGTACGGAGAGCGCCTACGGGCGGTGAAGGTGGCTGTGACTGTACTACAATTCCCAGCATCCCTCTGTCCACCCGGCTCCGGGCACTCCCGGCAGGCGGGGTCTCGGAGTCCTCCCGGCCCGCGGCCGGCGGGAGCGCTGAGGCACTCTGGGAGTCGCCTTCCCTCCCGGGGGCGGGGACGGGGGTGCGCAGGTCCCGTCTGAAGTTTACGACCTGACCCACTCGGCTCGGCTCCGCTTCCAGACGCCGGCGGCCCAGCCGAAGCCAAGCTCACCGCAGAGAGAGCGCAGGAGGGACACGCCCCGCCCCGGAAGCGGCTCCCAGCCACTCAGAGCGGGCGGGGGGCGGGCCCGGCAGGCGAGAGGCGGCGTCTGGTTCGTCGCTCGTGGGGCGGGGCCGCCGCTCGGGCCCGCGCGTCTGGGTGGCGGCGGGGGCGCGCCCGCGGGGAGAGGCGGCTGCGGCTGCTGGCGGGGGGTGGGGGGGGAAAAAGGAAGAACCGGGAAGGGGGCAGGGCGAGCGGAGAGCCGTGTTCCTGAGGCGGTGGCGGCTCGGACGGAGGAGGGCGGGGAAGGAGGATGGGGCCGGTTGGGGGCCGGGGCCGGCGCTAGCCCGCGGCTCGCCTGGGACTGAGGGAAGCCGCGCCGCTCTTCAAGTTGCGCGGGGAGCCCGGCCGGTGCCGCCGCAGCCGCAGCCGCCTCGGCGCGGCGGGCGGGCGGGCGGGGAGGGAGGCGGGGAGGGCGGGCCGGGCCGGAGCGAGCTGGGGAAGACGGAGCGGGCGCTGCGGCGCGCGGGCGGGCGGGCGGCGGGAGGATGGAGCAAGTGGAGATCCTGAGGAGGTTCATCCAGCGGGTGCAGGCCATGAAGAGTCCGGACCACAATGGGGAGGACAACTTCGCCCGGGACTTCATGGTGAGTGTCCGTCCTCGCCGCCGCCGGCCCCCCCCTCCCGGAGCTCCCCTCGCCTCTCCCCCGGTCGGCCGGGCCGGGGCTGCGCCAGCGCTTTGTGTGCGGGGCGCGCGCCCAGCGGCCAGCGCCGTCGGCGAGCTTGCGGGAGGCGAGGTCGCCACCGCCCCACCGGCCTCGGTTCTCCGCGGCCCCGGAGCCGAGGGAGCGGCCGCCCGGCCCAGCCCGCTCCGGCCCCGCAGCCCGCGACTCCCTATTGTCTCCCCGGCCGGGCTGCGGCGGCGGCGGCGGCTGCTGGGGTGCGGGCTCGCCTGCCCACGCCCGCCGTCCCCGCCTGCCCCTCCGGGGAGGGTCGAAGCGAGCCGTCGGGCCGCAGCCGGGGGAGCGGGGGCGGTGTTGGGGTTCACTCGCCGAGTCCCCTTGCTGCTGCCGGCCTGGGTCCGAGGGGACGGTGGGACGACGCCGGCTCCGAGTTCACGGTGATTATCACCGCTTGCCAAAGGGGTGTCCGTCCGGAATCTCGTGCTCTACCTGATCTCCGGTGGTCCCGTCCGGCTTCTTTTCTGAGACCCGGGGTTAAGGTGGTCGGGGAGGCCGGCGTGACTTTAGGTTGGCGGGGGTGGGGTGGGGTGGGGGTGTCGGTGTGGATGGGGGGGTTATCCAGAAGGAAGCTCACTCGGGACCCTAGGGGATATTGCCGGGGCCGGAGGGGATGTGACTATCACTTCCTATCCGGGGTGGGGGTGGGGAACTTGGGAACAATAGTCCTGGTGGGGTGGAGGCGACTATATGGGCTGAAGCCCTGAACTGGGAGATAACCTTCCCGTCCCCCCCTTTTCCGTCACCCCCCCTTCCGCACTCTGCTTGTGTAGGCAGGCTTGAGTGGGGGTGAGGGGTAAAATCTAGTAGGTGAAATTGCTCTAGGTACGTAATTGGGGGGTGCCCATTCCGAAGGCGTGAGACCGGGAGCCGACTTCCTACCTGGCCCCCTCCCCGCTCCTTTTATTTTTCTGCTGGACAACGTTCCCTCTAGGGTTGTTTCCCAGCTTACGAGGCCGTGGTTGCGGCTGCTGCTCCTACGGATGTTGCGCAAGACTGGGGCGTTGGAAACCCTGGAGGTCTGGGGCATGGAAAAGGAAATGGGACTTGGGAAGTCCTTCGCTCCTTAGCGGGGGCTGGGAAATGAGCTAGGGAAAAATTTGCTCCCGGACAAGGTGCACTTCTAATAATAATCATCTCACTCTGAAATTTGGTTACGAAGAACCGTACACAGTTGAGGTCTATAAAAATGAGTGGGTCCGAAACGTTGGTGAGTTTTTATTTCAAAGTGCAGACGAAGTGACTTTTAGTACAGAAGGATGTTTTAACATTTTAAAGAGATTTCTGTCTAGTAAGACTTTAGTGTTAAAGTTGGCACAGTGTTAATAGCATTGTGGAGTTTTGTGATTTCCACCTCTCAGGTTTGTATAAATAGAAAGTAGGAGCAAGGTTTTATTTAGTATATGGTGAAGATTGAGAAATGTAGATCCAATTAGCCAGTCATCCTTTATTTTAAACATTTTCTGTTAATAAGGCACTGTTTTGGGAAAAGGACTTTTAATCTATAAAGGTTAAAGTGTAATTTTCCCTTCCTACCATCAAGAATTTTGATTGTGTTAGTATCTTTTGAATGATGTCGTTTGCGAAATTAGACGAGTCCCCTTTTTACTACTCCGTAGAAAAGTAGAAGAAAACAACTTACTTTATGTATTTGTTTAAAAATAATGGTTTCAGCCTTTCTTGGTTATGGACGGGCAATGTGGTCCCTGGCTGCTCCTTGGCTGTTCCTGGATATACTCTGTCAAGGAGCATTGTTTGGTAATGCAGGCCGTTCAGACAGGTGCCCAGTCCCTGAACTTCTAGACAGGGGAGATAGCCTTGGGCTTCTTGCTTTGGAGGTGAGTCAGGAATTTCTATTGGAGGTGTCATTTCACAAGGACCAGATCTGTTCCCATTCTTCCATAATACCAAAGTAGCTAGGTAATTCTACATTAGAGATGTGATGACTAAAGCTATTCTTTTATAGTGCTTTTTTTTTCCTGACTTGATAAGCAACAGCTATAATTAAGACTTTTGGCAGTTGGCTCTTTTTTGCCCTGAACTAGAAGGCTGGAAAGGAACTATCTTCTGTTATGGAAAGAATCAAAGATGATCCTGATAAATTCTGACTTGTTATTCTTATCTTCTGATGTGTATTAAAAACTCCATTTTAAAATTTTAACATTGTAGAGCTGAATCTTAAAAGAGACCACTATAACAGCTGTTTCATTATAAAGTAATATAGTTTCAATATTGGAAATTTTAGAATACTATTAACAGTAGTAACCAGTAATGGCAATGCTTGTGCTTGGAAACGTGGATTGGTCATTCATACTGTGACTGTTTCCATTATTCTACCTGTGTTTGTAATGTCTATGTCACAATAAGTACACATGCCTTTTAGGTACTTGGGGAATTGTTTTTCCCCTGAGGGGCAGGGAAATGAGTTCACCGACCCAGGCTGCCCTTGAACTGATCCCTGCCTCCCAATATTAATATTGAGATTAAGATATGAACCTGCCATACCTGTGTTGTATTCTTGTCTTTTGGGGTTTTTTTAAACTCAGATGTTTGGTGTCTTTTATTAATCACAGCTACTTTCTAGGAATAATTTAAGTGACTGTGTCAAAGTGTGACTATAGTTTACCAATTGCTTATAGTCGAATGTTTAGTCTATTGTATTTTCTATTAAATACTTTAACATGAATAAAGCCTCTACATTGTTTGTTGCCTAATATCTCTTTACAGGAAGTATACTAGATCAGAGAATGCAACATGTATATACATTTACAACTTTAAAAAGAGACAGATGTCAGTAATGTATGAGTATATATATTGTAATTATCTTGATTTTATTTAATGGTTTAGAAATTGTATCTTGTTTCATTTGGAATTTTTTTTTGTTTCTTCCTGGTGTTTTTGAGTCTAGATCCCACGTAGCCTAGACTAGCCTTGAACTTGCTACGGTAAAGGCTGACCTTGAACTCTGGATTCTCCTGCCTGTACCACTCAAGTGCCGTCACGCCTGGCATGAATTTCCTGATTACTACTGACAGAAAAGTTTCTACCTCAACAGGCGTGTAGTGGTCCTAGCAGTCAGGAGCTGAGGCGGGAAGGCTGGGGGTTTCAGACAAGCCTAGTTTATATGAGAGTGAGACCTTGTCTGCAAGGTGGACAGAGGAAAGAAGGAATTCACTGTCGTTTGGTTTGTTCTTGGCCTTGCCATTCTCTCAAAAGGAGAAACATGGGCACCAAGATTGTACAAACTGTACCAGGCACGTGATTCCCGACATGCTGATTTTGTTAAATAGTTGGTGACAGGTCAGAAACTTCACCTTTACTCCCAGCTTTGAGACTAGGATGATGGTACTCATTGGTATTTGAAAGGTTTTGTAAGAGTTGTATTTATTTGAGTGAGTTATTTATATGTATGGGTATTTTGCCTGTGTGTATGTTAGTGTACCATGTGTATACCTGATGCCCAGAAGAGCTCAAAAAAGGGTGTCAATCCTCTGGAACCATAGTTAAAGACACAGCGCGTTGTCTTATGGGTGCTGTAGGATAGCCTGTGCCCTTAATGGAGTCTGAGTCAGGTTTTTACCCCATCAACATCCTGGAGTTGACTGACAAGGAGGCGTCCTTGAGCCATGGACTGAGGGCTAGAGAGCCAGCACGTAGTGCAGACAAAAGCCGATGTCTGAGACAGGTAGGTAGGGTTTGGGCTGCGAGGAGAGGTTTCCCTCTGCCACTACATGAGGGAGCTTTCTGTATTTAATGTTTATATTTTTTGTAGGGTCATCATAGTGATTGTACACGGTTCCCCTTGCATCTCCTGCAGGCATATTCAGCCTCCTGACATTGTAACACCAAGTTGTCACCAACAGATTCTCATTGGAAAACCATGAAGTTGAGTTAACAAAACGAAACAAAAAATGCTCCAGAAAACCCTTAGTATGTTAAATGAGTTTGCAGTTTGGGGTTGAACTTCATTCTTCCTTATCCTGGGGTGTGTGTGTGGAAGGCCGCAGGTTGGAAATACCTTGTAGGGTCCCAGGGAATGCGAAATTACTGAGAACAGCAAATGTGCTAGGTTAGCATTCCTGTGGCTCTCCTTCCTCTCCCCACACCACACCTCCTCAGCCTGCTCTCTGAGATTCTGTAAGCCTTATCTCACTCAGAAAATAGACTCTGGAGGGCCATGGAATGTTTTAAGAAAGGGCTTGATCTGAATAGATTTGATGAGGATCGACGAGTCCTAAGCCCAGTGTGGTGGTCACAGCACTCAGAAGGCTCAGGATCCCGAGTTCAAAGCTAGGGCTAGGGGTGGAGGAAGAAGAGAGAGATGTCTCAGTGATTTACTAGGTAATGAACATAGTATTATAATGCAAAGATTTCTAGCTTGGGATATAATCAAGCTATAAGGCACCATTTAGTAAGCGGATAAAGGAATATGAGAAGTAAGTAGAACTGATCAAACAAGATCATAGGAAAAAGTTCCAGAGCAGAAGATGAATTTAGTTTGGGACATGCTAAATGCCTGTGCAGTGTCTGGTATGCATGTGGAGCTTACTGTTATTCCCAGTGTGGGTTTAAGGAGATGGGAGTCACAGGAGTCTGAGGAGGAGGTTGACAGCAGATTGAGACAGGCATGAAGAGTGGCCAGCTTTGGGGAAAGGTTTGGATGTTCCTGGGAAGCTGTGGTCAGAAGGAAGTGCAGTCACTAGACTCAAATCATAGTGCTAGTGGGACTGGTAGGGTGGGGTTGGGAAAGCACCCTTTCCATTGGGCGAGAGGGGTTTTGCTATCTAGAAAAAGCAGTTTGGGACTAGAGTATGGAAGAGACCAGATTAAAATGATTTAAAGAGAAGAAATGTAGGTATAGTTTTCTTCCACTTATTTTAATACTAGATGGTAGATTCTGCAAAAAGACCCAAGTTTTGAAAGAGGATGTTTTTTCTACTATTTATTATCTATGCCTTTATTTTCTTTTAAGTACAATTAAGTAAAACCCTGAAATCTTCAGATTTGGTGCTTGTCTTTGAAATACTAGAGAATGAAAAGGGAGGGTTACTAAAGGTCTGTGGAGATCTTAGGCTTCAGACACTAGATAAGTTTGAAATGTTTCTTCAATATTGTGGCCTATAGGGTTTTTTAAAGTTAGCAGTAGCTTTATAGAGATATAATTGTCAACCATTGTTTATTCAAAGTATGTAGTTCATAGTTTTTAGTGTAGTCACAGAGTTGGACAGCTGTCATCACAATCAATTGCAGGACATTTTCGTGGTCACTTCTAGTTGCAGCCTTCAGGAGTCCCCTTCTGTCCCTGGGGGTTTACCTGACCCAGACAGTCTATGTAAATAGAATTGGAGTATCTGTTTTATGACTGTCTTCCCATAATGTTTTGTTTCGCTTGGTTTGTTCTGTTGTTCCTGTTTTGTTGATTTGGTTTCTTCGAGTTAGGATATTGCTGTGTAGTCCCTGCTGGGGCGCTGGCTTGCTTCAGTCTTCTTCCCAGTGCTGTGATTACAGTTTGCCGCTACACTGGGCTGTCGTGTTTTCAGGGTTCATTCATGTTGCAGTCTGGACTGATAGTACATTTTCTTTATTCCTTGGTCTGTTGACTGGTATTTGTCCCCTCTTGTGGCCGCTGGAATCACAATGCTGTGAGTGTGGCGTGTTGTCAGTTCTCTTAGGTGTTCAGCTGAGCACTGTTGGGACGGTCTCTTCTGACATCCACATAATGGAACACATGTGCCCGGCTTTGCTGTCCGTCTTTCTGATTGTTTGTCTTTGCAGGTGTGAAGCATAGCATCTGGGTTAGCTTGAAGAATTTTGTATATGCAACTGGTTTTTGAAAGCCAGCGATAGGAAATATTTTAATATTATAATTAAATATCGTAAAATTGAGCTAATCTTGATGCTTAGTGTCACTAATTTGATTATTGCTTTCTTGCCTATCCTCTTGTTCAGCCAGACGTACTTAAATTTTAAGTCTCAAAAGTGGCAGTGAACCTTTTAATTTCCCAGATAGATCTTTGATACAGTGCACTAAAAATTTGCTTAACCTGTTAATTTCCTAGAATGATTTCTAGGTAATTATATTTTTAGAATATAATTGGTTTTTTTCAGTATTTGAAATTTAGATGAAATAGACATTAACACTCAGATAAATTTAATTTTTCGTACATTAAACACATTTATGTTTCTATACCACTCATTTCATTAAGCTTATAAATATTTACATTTCTGACTAACCTCAGCTGAAAAATCTAGACTAGAGACAGCCAGCACTTAATTCTTGATCTCCCCCTATGCCTTGTCTGTAGGATAAGCATTGCTGTCCGTTGCACAGGTAGAAATTGTAGCCAGGTTTACTGCTATTAAGACAAATATTTGTTTATCAGGTGAATTCTTCAAAAAGTCCATAGTAGTCTTAGCCTACTGTGAGAGCTGTTTCTCCCCTCTCCTATGCACTGCCGTGTTACACAGTGAAAACAGAATTGTGGGTGACATGGCTCTGTGGGGAAAGGCTCTTTGCTGCTAACCTCAGGACCTGTGCTCAATCCACTGAGTGCACATGACAGAAGGACAGAGCTGACTCCCACAAGTTATGTCTGAGCTCCACTCAAGCACCGTGGCGCACACACATGCAGCTCATACCGCTCTTACAGGTGACCCGGGCTCGGCTCCAGCACCCACACCTGTTGCCTCGCAGCTCTCTAATAGCCTAGTTCCGAAGGACCCCACAGGCGCCTGTCGTCACATGTGTACACACCGACATTCGCAGAAATGGGTCAGTAAGTTTTTCTCTAGTTTAAAAAGAATGCTAAACTGAAGTAAAACCTTTAAATTTTTTTTAAAGTATGGTTTGTTATTTGTAATTTCTTCTGTAAAAATCTGAATAATTCTGTCCTCTGTTTCTGTGAGTGCTGCTTAGTATACTTAGATATCCAGGGTTCGTCTAGGTGGGGCATAACCCATAAATAATGTACTTTTAAGGGTATTGTATTGGAATGTTAATTTTAATAAAATACCAGATTTAAGCTTCTGGTTTTGAATTTAATTAATAAAATCTAGGTAACCATGTCTCTGTGATCTTGGGTGGACCGGTGGGTGTTTGGGAAGTAATTACACAGTAGTGCTGGCTGTCTCCTTGCCTCTATTTCTTTCTCATTCACTCCATCCCATAGATCATACTCGCTTTCCTGAAATTGGCATCTTTACACTAAAGGGAACCATGCTAGTAAAATCAGGAGACAGGCGTTTAACCTCTTCCTTCCCAGTTGTGTGGGTTCTTTCACTATGTCTGTATAAGACCCACTGGAAGCATGATTCATTTTTATTACCCCTCTCCACCCTTATTTTCTCCCCTCCCCTCTCCCTTCCTCCCCCTTCCTCTCTTCTCTTTCCCCTCTCTTCTCTTCCTCTCCAGGGACTGAAGCAAGGGCCTTCAAGGTTCATACTACTGAGCTTTGTCTCTAAAACACTCTTTCCTAGCTTAGAGGCCTGTATGAAAAAGCCTGTGTTGCTTGGCCTGACCTTACAAAGCCTCCTCAGTCTTCCACTACCTCTATGTATTTGTTGGTGTGTGGTTTTCTTCTTTCTGAAATAAGTTATTTCTCATCCTTGAATGTTCTTATCAAATAAATGAAATCCTGCATATCTGTGGTGTACTGTTGGACATACTTCTTATCCTCTTAGAAATCATAAGTTTGCCTTTTACAGACTGGAACTTTGAAGATCAAAAAATTAAAATTTTGAGGTTGGGTGTGGTGGCACACACCTTTAATCCCAGCGCTTGGGAGGCAGAGGCAGGAGAATCTCAGAGTTCAATGCCAGCCTGATCAATCTAGAGAGCTCCAGGACAGCCAGGACTGCACAGAGAGACCTTGGCTCATATATATATATATATATATATATATATATATATATATATATATATATATTAAAGAGAGAAATAAGTAATTTTGTTTGTTTGTAGTCTGAACTGGCCTCAAACTTGGAGCAGTCCTGCCTCAGCCTCTTCTGTGCTGGAATTACAAAATTAAATCACACAATTAAAACTTTAGAATGATTTCACTATTTACCTAAAGTATAGAAGCAAACATGTACTTAATTTCCGCTTTTCTGGAATAAATATATTAATGTAGTTGATCTGAAAGTACTTGTTTTCCACTGTAAAATTGGATTTTTAATACTATATAGAGAAAAGACCTTTATCCAGGTGGTGGTGGCGCACAACTTTAATTCCAGCGCTTGGAAGGCAGAGGCAGGCAGATCTCTGTGAGTTCAAGGGCAGACTGGGCTACAGTGTGAGTTCCAGGTCAGCTAGAGCTACACAAAGAAACCCTGTCTCAAAAAAGAAAAAAGGTTTGAATTGAAAAACTCCTAAGATAGCGAAGTGGTATGCACCTGTTCTGAACCTCCAACTCTTCCTCAAAGGAGCTGAGTTCTTTCAGCATGTTTCCTATTCTTACAGTGGTTACATTTATTTAGATTTATGTAATTACTGACAGTGGTAGACATGAGACAAGCAGCCGTGGCTTTGGAGTGTGAGACGGGGATCCTGTTAATTTTGGCGCTGGGGCTGTTATTCTAAGTTTCCTGTAACAGCTTCTTTTCAGATGTGAGTGACTACCCTGGTAGGCACAGATTTGTCCTTTTCACCTGTGGTCTCTGTCATATTCTTAGTTATACACGAAAATACTTACTGAGATTTGTGAGTGCTCACCATGTTATAGGCACCGTGTGTAGAATGGACACTGAAGGTATCTAAAGAAGCTGAGGATATGATACTTACTTGGGAAGACCAAGATATATGTGTGTAGTGTCTAAATAGTTCTTAGAATGTTGTCAGTGGCAGTTGAAGATACTGTACTGTGCCAGAAAAAGTGTACTTAAATTTAGAAGAGAGATGGGAAAAGCATAAATGTGCCCGAGCAGATCATGGATTAGTCCAGTAAATATAACATTCGATCGGATTCTTCTACTGTGGGGAGGGCGTGCCTGTGGTGGCCAGACGGTGGGTGTTGGAGTTTGCCCTCTTCCGCCCTGTGTGTTGTCAGGCTGAGCGGGAAACTCCCTTACGCCCAAGCCATCTCACCAACTCAGCTGATTCTGGAAGAGTTTGTCAAGGCAACCAACAACACTTCAGAGAGTGGAGGGATGGGGTTATGGCGTGTGTACAGTAAACAGCTGTCTAATGACAATGACATTTCCAAAGGGAGACAACTTTAAATGGAACTTGATGTTTGTTTTTCAGTGTTAGAGTAAATAATATTTTATGTCCTATTATTAGGACAAATTTAATCATAGAGTGGGACCTTTCAAAATCGAGTTCTGGCCATATGGTCACTGTTGCTTTGAATATTTTTTGAAGCAGCGACTCAGTAAGTAGCATGGGCTGGCCTGGGGCTTGCTATAGCTTGTGTTCTGAGTACTGGTATTACAGACATGCACCACCACTCCATTTTAATAAATAGTATTCTTAAATCTGATAATTTCACATTAATTTAGATAAATGCTGTCCTGTTTTCTCTCTTTTCCCAGTTCTTAGATTATTTCCTTATTTGTGGGGTTGGGAAATTAGCTCAGTAGGAAAGTGCTTGGGTAGCATGTACAAGGCCTGGGTTGGATCCCTTCTAGCACTATAAGAAAACAAAACATGTTAAAAAAAAAAAACAAAACTTGGTTTTTGCTTTTTTTCTTCTTTTCTCTTTGGTGCTGGGGATTCATTCCAGGACCTTACATGATAAGCCAGTGATAACTACTATTGGACTGTTTTAGTTAGAGTTTAGTTCTGTAATAAAACACCATGACCAAAAGTAACTTGAGGACGAAAGGGTTATATCATTTTATAGTTTGTCGTCTGTCGTCCAGGGAAGTGAGGGCAGACACTCGGGCAGGGCAGGAGCCTGAATGCGGGAAAGGGTACAGAGGCCACTGTGGATTCCTGTGGATTGCTGAGTCCCTTCTCTAGCGTCACATGCTACAAATAAATTACATTTAAAAATATCTTTAGTGTAGGTTTTAAGGTTGCATTTGTGCTGAGAACAAAGCAAGACAGAAAAGGAATTACACATCCCGTGCTACAGATGTAAAGAGTGTTTCTAGATCTTTTCTCCCTACTTTTGCGTAGGGTGGTTTTACTCTGGAGTCACAGACTCTGATATTACAGAAACTGAAACTGGGACTGGAGAGGTGGCTCAGCTCTTCTAGAGGACCCAGGTTCAATTCCCAGCACCCACATGGCAGCTCACAGTTGTCCATAACTCCAGTTCCGGGGACCTGACACCTTCACACCAATGCACATAAAACAAAGTTAAATAAATTTTTTTTTTGTTTTTGTTTTTCGAGACAGGGTTTGTCTGTGGCTTTGGAGCTTGTCCTGGAACTAGCTCTTGTAGACCAGGTTGGTCTCGAACTCACAGAGATCCGCCTGCCTCTGCCTCCTGAGTGCTGGGATTAAAGGCGTGCGCCCCCACCACCCGGCAAATTTTTTTTTAAAAGAATGGTGAAGCTGGAAATTAAGGTTAATGGGTCTTGAAAGGCAACAGCCTGGGTTTAACTCAAGACATGGAATGAAAACAGATGCTATCCTTGACACTGTGCTGCTTAGGCCAACATTTGCTTTTATTGGTCATAAAACATTAATAAAGCCTACCCAAGTAGAGCATAAATGTCTTAAAATTTTTCCAAAACCTTTTGTTTGATGTTAACAGCCTACACCCATACTAGGCTAAGATTAAAGGGAGAAGAATCTGTTGCCTAGGTGACTCTCCCCATGTCTGTCTGACATCTTGGGGCTGTTTTTTACTTGGCTTTGCTTCTCTGCACTCCTCTGTTTGCCCATTTCTGCCTAATAAAGGCACCCCCTACACCTTACAGTAACTAACTAGTCTGTTTTGAGCGTAAGGGAAAACTCAGAATGACTAGAATTGTTACATCTTGCTTTCAGGTTACTGAGAGGCAACTTGCCAGTGAGGTGTGTGTTCTGTTGTGTGAGTGTGAAGTTGATCAAAGTGAGAGCTCGTTCTTTTGTGTGTGGAGAGACTTCTGAGTAGAAAGGTGTTTCACCAGGGAGGAAGGCAGCCTGAGAAGTGTGTAGTGTAAGACAGGTAGTTTTCAAAACCAAACCCGAAAAACACTGCTTTAAGGTTTCCTCTGTCTTTTATTTAGTTCCTTTATTACTGGAACAAAAAAATCCTTGAGGTCGCCACCTCTTAGAAGAGAAAAATGATACTTTGCTTTTGCATTTACTATTTTTGCAGCACATGTTAAGTCAATGTTGTTACTGAGCTGTTAATACCTTCCCAGGCCTTTAAAACGTTTTGATTCACATATATGAGTGTTTGCTTCCATTTATACTTGTGCACCCTGCGCATGCCTAGAGAGCCCTGAGGCCGGAACTGGAGTACAAAGGGCTGTGACCTGCCACGTGGGTGCTAGGACGTGAGCCATGTCCTCTGCAGGAGCAGCCAGTTGTGCCTGCTGAGCCATCTCTCTGGCTCCTTGTTCTTGATATGGGGTCCTGCTAAACTGCTCTGCTGCCCTTTGACTTGGCTGGGATCTGGGGTTAGAGGCCTGTGCTCTCAGGATTGGTAAGAAGGTGTGTTTGGCCTGCGGTTTGAGAGGTTCCAGTTCATGAAGGTTGGTCACATTGCTTTCTCTGGTATATAACAAAGCAGTGCATCATGACCAAGTGTCTCATGACCAGGACATGGGAGGAATGAAGTTACACCACAATCCCATTTAGGGCATCCCCCAATAACTCAGTGATCTCCTACTAGTCTTTACCTCTTAAAATCCCTACCATTTCCCAGGCATTTAATGTAGTGCCTGGTATTTAACCTTCACAGTGTGCTAAAAAGAGAGGTGGGCGTGGTGGCGCTTGGGAGGCAGGGGCAGGCCAGTCTCTGTGAGCTTGAGGTCTACTTAGCAAGTTCCAGGCCAGCCAAGGCTACATGATGGAACCCTGTTTCAAAAGAAAGAAAAAGAAGACAGGCTCATCTGCTGCCCATTCAGAGGGATAATTTGGGGATCATCTTTACACTTAGCTTGTTTTCTTTCTCTCCACCCCCATTGATCTCTAATTGGACACTAGTAGTTACTATGAAACTTTTATATTTTGAATTAATAGGCTTGGAACTAAAGTATTCTTGAGTCATCTACCCGCTCATAAAAATATTCTATAACGTTTATAGTCATACTTCATAAACGGATAAAATCATTCTCTTTTATATGATGTGGAATTAAGACAGGTTAATAAATCGAAAAGGAGAAATCTTCATTTCAAAATAAACCAAGACTATATATAAATTTTCAGCAAGAGATAGCTCTTCAGTGTAAAAAAAAATTAATGATGAGAAAAATGACATCATTTTTCAGATCTCACTAAAGTTTGGCTTCATAGAATTCTTTATCTTATAGTGATGGAAATAAAATCTAGCTTTATAGGGATAGTGACTTAGAAAAGTGCAAAGTGTTTATTAAATATTGAAAGCTGCTAAGCTTGTGGTGAACTCACGTGTGTATGTGTGTAACATTCTGAATATTTGCTTGAAGGGTCTACTTACGTCATGTATTTCCCTTTGAAGTGGTAGGCTTTTTACTTGTTCATTTTGAAGGAAATGTCTGGGGTATAGGTTTAGTTCTTTGTTGGAATGGTTTACCTACATACAGGAAGCCCTGGATTTGGTCTTTAGCACCAGAAAAGTAAGAGGGAAGGAGGATTCTAACAGTTCCCGAGCTAGGATATGAATGACGATCTATGGGAAGGTGGCTAGCTCAGCTTAGGAGTGAAAACCCGCCTGCACCTCCCTTGTGCTAGGATGGCAGGCACATGCCACCACACCTGACCAGTTCAGAGTAAGTTTCTCTTGAGGTCTCTTATTTAACCCACCCATTATTTATTTGCTTACTGTAGAGATTGAATCCAGGACCCTATCTCTCCTAGACGAGAGCTGGTACTGAGAACCAGCACTGGCCTCACCTAGCCCACATGGATTTCGTAGAAATGTGTTGTTTAATCGCCAAGTATTGCTGTTACTGATTTCTACTTGGATCCCATTTTTATTTAATAACAAACACTATATAATTGTTTTCTTCTAAATTTGTTAAGTTGTATATTATTGTGGCCCATATTTATGCCCCATTACATGGTCGGTCTGTCTTGGTCAGGGTTCCTTTGCACTTGAGGGGAGCATGTATTCTGTAGAGCATTATATCTAGTCGATTGATGGTGGTGTGGATTTCAGTTTGTCCTTACTGATTTTCTGCCCCCAGCATCTGTCTATTTCTGATAAACAGGGGAGGTCTCCAACTAGTAAGTGGACTCCATTACTCCTTTTCCATGTCTGTCAGTTCCGCCGCATGTGTTGTACTGCATGACTGTTAGACAGACATAGATTGGAATGAATTATTATTAGATATGTACATAGATTGTTGCTTCTTCTCGGAGGATTGACTCCTTTGTTGTTTTGTTTTAATCCCCATCATTTAACTTGCTGTCAAATCCACTCTATCCAAAATTAGTATGATTTGTTTTCTTGACTCATCTTAGAATGATAAATCTTCTGTATATATTTACTTTCCCCTCCTTTTTGATTCAGGAACTAGCCTGGATCTCTTTCTTCCTGCCTGTGTCTCCTGAATGCAGAGATTATATGTGTGTGTCACTACACATAGTCCCAGCATCCATTCACTTTTAATCTGTAAAGCCTTCCTATTAAAGTGAATTTCTATAGTCAGTATGTAATTGTCTTGTTTCTCATCTATTCTCATTATCTGTCTTTTAATTGATGCATTTATACTATTGACATTCAAATGATAATTTACAGCAGTGGCTGCTACGTCTATGTTTTATATTTTCATTATTCTCTTTTATCTTCCACTCTTTTTGCATTTTGATTTTCACTGAACATATTATGTTACTAATATTTTCTCTTTTCTGTCATTTGTATTTTTTTTACATTTTAAAGTGATTGACCTATATGTTGTAATGTACATTTTTAGCTAATCCAACTCAATTTTCACATTTTTAGATAAGGTAAGACTTGTAGATTTTGTTGTATGGTTTTGCTCTGTGTGCCTCCTCCACCCCATTGCACCCCTGTGATAGAATACCATGAATGAGCAGTTGAGGGTTAGAAGGTTAGATGTCTGTAATGGCAGGGAGGGTATGGCAGCAGGTCAGGAAGCTAGACTTCATAATCCCACCTAGATACATGGGAAGCAGACAGTGAACTCGAAGTGGTTATAAGCCCTTAAAGTTTGTCCTCCGTGACACACTATTTCCAGCAAGGCTCCGCGTCCTAAGGTCATCTCCCAAACAGCACCACAGCAGAGACTCGGGTTTAACAGATGAGTCTGGGAAGGGGCCCGATACTGCTCCTCTCCTGTTCCTTCTGTGACTGCTAATACTGTTTCAGTTGAGCACAGTCACACACAATAGTGTACACATAGTGTGTGTGTGTGTGCTTTTTGTGACCGAGTACTGCTCCTCTCCTATTCCTTCTGTGATTGCTGATACTGTTTCAGTTGAGCACAGTCACACACAATACTGTACACATAGCATATGTAGTGTGTGTGTGCTTTTTACCTGTTGGGTTAAGAATAAGTGAAACAAAAGTTTTAGCCGAGCCTGTAATCCTGCTGTTTCAAAGACCAGGGCAAGAGAACACCAAGTTCAGGGCTATTGGCCTATAGATATGACTTAAGGACCACCCTTTGCAACTTAGTAAGAAATTCTTTATTTTTTATTTCAACATTTTATTTTGTTCTGGTTCCTGGAATCATGAGTGAGTCTTATTTGGCCTTCTGTTGTTCAGAGGCCATGTGGAAGGACAGCCTGCTCCGCTGTGAGTGGTCCTCTCACCTCAGATGCACATCTGTATCCAAGAGCTGATGCAGAGACCGTCATAAGTATCTTCTAAATATCAAAACAGCCACCCCCAAAACCAAAACACTCTACTACAGTATCTCAAGCCTGGGTCAAAACTCCTCTGGGGATCGCATGCCCCTTTCACAGGCATCGTATCAGATATCCTGCATACCAGATTTTATGTTATGATTCATAACAAAATTGCAGTTAGGAAGTAGCAATGAAACTAAATTTTATGGTTGGGGGTCACCACACTGTGAGGAGCTGTATTAAAGGGTTGCAGCATTAAGAAGGTAGAAACTTATGTATATAGCATGATAATTAAGAAAAAAAGATAAATAATTATTGAATATAGGGGAACAAATTACCAGCCTTCCCAATAATGAGAGAAATGTAGATTAGTGATCTTTTTTTGAAGGGCCTGATTTGGAAAAATTCAAAAATTTATAACTGGAAAAAATTAGAAACAATAGCAGGAGAGAAAAGTGTAGAGAAAGTGATGTCTAGGTCTGTCCATGGGAGAGCAGCTGGCCACTTGTCACAGAGTGCTGTGTGGCATGATCCATGGGTATGTGTATAAACAGGCTATGTCCTGGCCACTTGTCATAGAATGCTGTATGCACATGGTCCATGGGTATGCACATAAACAGGCTATGTCCTAGTATCTCACTTACATTTTCGTGAAACCTAGAGTATCTTTTAGTCAGGTGATTTACCCTGCTGACATGTATGTAAGATGAGAAGGACTTTGAAGGAGAGAGAGAAATTGTGCATTTTCACTTTATACTTGTGTGGAGGAAAGAGTTATTTAGTGGACCTGGGATTGCTCTTAGGAAGTTCTGCTTTGTATGGTTGAGCCTTAGCTGATATCTGGGAACTTAGGTTTTTAGAAGGGTTCCCTTGTTAAGAGTACTTCACTGTGTCTCAATTGTTGTAGCAAGCAGTATTGTTTATACTGAACACCTGCCTTCCGTGTAGTTCAGACCATTGTGATGTGCTACTCCAAGACTGCCCAGACAGTGAATCCTGGCACTACTGTCTACTATGAGTTTCTCCTGTAGACCACTGTTTACAAAGGTTGTCAGTTGATTGCTTCAGGAATTCATGGGTCCTTTTGACGTCATTAGGAGAGAACTGTGGGAAACCTGTACTTGCGGGCTTTGATCTCCTGGGCTTTGTTTCATACACCTTTCTTTTTGCTGCTTTTATTTTGAATCTTTGGCCATAGTTGTGCGTGTGATTATATTTTGAACCGCTCCGGATTCTTTGGCAGGTTTTTATATGTAAGTACTGTCTCGCCCCTTTGTTTGGCACATGACAACAGTGCTCAGTCCTGGAAAGCAGATTTTGATGGACAGCTGGTGTTCTTGACAAACTGGGGAAGAACATTCTTCAGAAGGCAGCAGATGCACATGTTTGAGAAACAAGGCTAGTGGGGTCTGGCCCATGAGGTGGAAAGATTAGGAGACGTATCGGAAGTAGGCTGATGAGCAGGCCAGGGGAAACAGGATGAGGTTTTTTTTGTATGCTGCTGGGAATTGAACCTTGGCCTCATGCGTGTTAGATAAGTGCTGTACCACTGAGATGTCCCCAGCTGAAAAGCAGTAGCTGTATGCCAGGTGTGGCACCACATGTTGTCCCACTCCTCACCCTGCTCCCAGGCGGAAATAAGAACTTTTTTTAAGAAGCTGAAATTGAAATAGAAGCTTTGCCTGATGAGATTGTGGGTGATAAAGAAATGAATTATAAACTTTGTTCGGAGCCTGACATGGTGGTGGCGCATGCCTCTAACCTTAGCACTTAGGAGCCAGATGCAGGTGGATCTCTTTTAAGTTTGAGGCTAGCCTGGTCTACAGAGCGAGTTCCAGGGCAGCCAGGGCCATTACACAGAGAAGTCCTGTCTTGAAAAACAAAACCAAAAAACCTTGGCTCAGGTATGTTATTTAAGACAAGATGACTGTGGTCGCACCACTCTGAAGGCACTTTTATTTCCTCAGGTCTCAGGTGCGAAGAATGCTTAGATTGCATGGAAGGACAAGTTGAGGCAAACTACTCCGCTTCATTTTTTAAAATCAATTTCAAATCAATATGATTAAATAACAAAGACCAAATTTTACATAGCATTTTATTCTCTCCAGTTATGTAGCTTATGTGAGTGTGTTATAGATATGATTAGAAGGAGGCCAGTTCATTAGCTGTGGTGTTGTGAATGTGATCCTCAGCACCCATAATGTCTGAAAGATGCGCTCTGCTTTACTGAATGTGAGGAGACAGAGATGTGAGAGAGTGCACCTGTCTCCCAGACTGTGGTTTATAGTCATTGGCAGTAGCGATGGGATTAAAAGCCAGGGATGGTAAATAGTAAGTTCTACAACAGCAAAAAAATGACATGAAATCAATCATAATGGTTATGATTGCATCTGAATCTTATTTTTTTGTTGTTGTTGCAAATTTTTTAGCTCAGTATTGAGCTTTGGTGCCTCTTGAGATTACCAACAACCTCCTAAAAGTAATTTCAGTAGAGTTGTAACAAAAAAAAAAATTTTTCCAGAAGGTTGGTAGCTCACCAGGAAATGTAGGTTTTTCTCTTTAAAACTTTCGGTTTATTGACCACAGCTTTGTGGCACTCTGTTATTGCAGAAATAATTATTTTCCATATAGTGGTGAGTATATATTGAGCTGTTTAAACTGCAGGTGTGATAATTGGTCTGTGCTATGTTTGTTTTGGCAGTGAGAAATAATTGGTCTGTGCTACAAATTTAGGACTTGTCTTTGGTTTGTTTTTTAGTTGGAGGTAAAGAGAATTAATGTTATTGCCCCTTAATGTATAACAGTGGGTCTTGATGTTCTTAACTTTATTAATGATGGGGGTGCTTTAGTCCCCTATGAAAATTGGTGGCTGTTTTCTTAAAGGTAAGATACATCATAATTTGAAGGAAGATATTATTTTGTGTGTGTTGCTGGAGACAGGGTCTCAACCCAGGGTGACATCAAACTCATTGTGTAGCCAAATCCTGCCTTGAATTCTGTGCTTCTTTATTGTTATTCTCATTTTGAGACAGGGTCCTGGCCTTTCTAGAGCTCTCAGAGGCCTGCCTGTTTCTGCCTCTGCTGAGTGCTGGGATTAAAGACATGTACAGTTTTAGCCTTGCCTTGAATTTTGTATCCTTCATGTCCCAGGCACAGGGGTATTTTAGTTATGCCCCACTACACTCAGATCAGTAGCCATAGTTTTAATGCCTGGAGTTTGTAATTTCTGAGACATTTACTGTGGGGACAGGGAAGGAAAAGAATCCTTGGAATTGTAGTTAAGAGGAAAAAAAATCCTTGGAATTGGAGTTAAGAATCAGTAGACAGGCTGGAGAGATGGCTCAGCTGTTAAAGGCTAGGCTCACAACCAGAGATGTAAGTCAGTAGACATTGGCTCATGAGTTTAGTGAGTGGAGAGGCATTAGAGAAGAGGAAGGTGCTGATAATTTCTGTGAATCGGAACATGTGCGCAAACACACTCACTTCTGTCCAGTTTACTGTGTAAAATAAACTTTCTTAGTTAACTTTGTTCAGTAAAACTAATGCTTGTGACAATTTTTTTTCCAGGACAGGATTTCTCTGTGTAGTCCTGGTACTCACTCTGTAGACCAGGCTGGCCTTGAACTCATAGAAATCTACCCGTCGCTGCCTAAGTGCTGGGATTAAACGCTTTTGCCACCACACCCGGCCATGTATAACAAAATTTTATCATATTTATTATTTGGGGTGTCTGACCACAGTGTTCCTGTGGAGCTCAGCTGACAGCTTTTAGGAGTTAGTTCTTCCATGGGGGTGGGGGTCAGTATCAGTTCATCAGACTTGCCAGGCAAGCACCTTTATCTGCCGAGCCATCTCACTGGTCCAGTTTGGCATGATTTTATTGCCCTCTGATTTAAGTGATACTCTGCTTGTATTTCCGTAAAATACCTTGATGTTAAGTAAAGAATAAACTTAGGTTAAAAGAGGGGCAGTATATACCTGAGGTCCCAGCACTCAGAGGTGGGGAGAGTGTCCATCATGGATCTGGTGACAGGAACTGCTGTTAATACAATGTGAAGTCTGGCTGTATCTTCAGGAAGTCCTGTTTCTGCCAAGGATGATATGTTCGCATATCGAGATGTGCCCTTGATTGGCGGTGGTGCTAGAAGGCTGAGTTAGAGGCGAGGAAGCAGTCTGGGAGGGGTGGGTGACGGGGACGTCGTTTCTGTCCTGCTGTGCTGAGAGCAGAGAGGTCAGCTGGAGTAAAGCACGCAGTGGATTTGAGGGTTTTGTAGGTTTCAATAAAAGGTCCTGGGACTCCTTTACATCATACACCCTTTGTTAGTCAGTCCTGACTTTCAGCTTCAAATGAAAAAACGTGGTGGTTTTTGCCAGTTTCGCCTGATAATGTATAGTTTTGCCATGTTTATACAGGGTTAGATAATTTCTGGTATTTTACAAACATAGGGTGTGTACATGTGTGTGCATGTTGAGGTCAGAAGTTGATGTTGGGTGTCTTCCTCTATCCCCACTTTGTTTGAGACAGGCTTTCATTGAACATGGAGCTCCCTGGTTCACCTAGTCTGGCTAGCCAGAACGTCCCGGGGATCCCCAGTGCTGTGATCACAGGCGTGGCATGCTGAGCCCAGCTTTATAACATGGGTTCTGGGAGGGAACTGAGATCCCATGCTAATGCAACAGTACTTTACCAACTCAATTATACTAGTTTGACTTTAATCAAACATTCTAAACCCATACAATCCAGAGATAGGCTAATTTGATATTTACATGCTAATAACAATATTTTTTAAAATCTGTTTTCTGTAATTTAACCATTTGTTTTGTAGGACTTGAAAACTGTGTGCACAGTCAAACAGACCCGTACTGCAGTCGTTTCATATGGTCCTCTCGGGTCTGAGCTGTGGTCTGTAGGCAGTGATTGTGTTGCACAGCATGAGGGCTGCACAGAGGGTGCACATTGCATGTTCAGAAAAAAGCTGTAGTGAAGTCACCCGATGCATCGCAGGCGAGCACCGCCAGAACCTCGGGTTTGCTGTGTGTTTATTGTGGACCCGTCTTGGTTGTGTTCAGAAGCCCTGAACTGCTGCCGGTCTTCCCCATCGCCACACTCACTCCACCGTCCCTGCACCGTTTTAGGAAGTAGTCTTCCTGCGTGACGTTCAGAACGTTTCAGTCCTTCTCATGTGCCCCTTGTTACAGCCTGTGGTCCTGCTTCCCTTTGTTACTCAGCTATGGTGGTCTTTCTTCCACCCTCCCCAGACTTTTTAACTACCTTACTAATTCCTTCCCCAATTTCCTATTAAAAGGCCCTATGCATCTTGGAATTATTTGATACTACAAACTTATATATAATATACAAAGAAACCTAATGATTGAAAAACTTCTGTTTTACCAAGCGAATGAGTCAGTACTCCTTCACAGCCTCGGTCAGGCGCACCGCAGCAGCACCTGGTAACTGACTAAGAATGAAAGTGTCTAGTTAATTCATCCCAGACCTGCGGACCTCTGGGGACCTCGGCAGTCTGACCTTTCAACTGATTCTAAAGCCAGCTCGGGTTAGCTGGATAAACTGCTTTACACTGCACAACAGTTCCAGGCAGACAGATGGACCCACAATGTATTTCTTTCTCAGACTCTGTCTAGGAAAGGTTTCAAAGAAACAAATCTGAAGTACAAGTAATATTTAAAGAATTTTTTAGTTGGCTAATAGTAGTTAATGAGCCATTTATATGCTATACTCTGCTGAGTCTGGAGGCCTTATCTTTTTATAAAGATTGTAATGGTGGATTAAATGAATTGATGTATATTATCAAAACCAAAATTTTAATTAATGCAACTAATTGTAAGACTGACTATATTTTTGATAAGAATAAAGTCTCTACTTAAATGTCTTTTTAATGCACCTTGGTAGAGTTTTCTGGATGTTGATCTTTTTCAATGTACAAAGCAAAGTTTTATTCTGTTTTTATGTTGCATATCTCTAATGTATATGATGATTTTTAAAATATATTTAATTTTATATGTGACTTAATTTACACATAATAATCATATCTGGTACAGTGTGACTTTATTTTTAATACATATATATATAATCTGTGTCCATACACATACACACATATAAAATATGCAATGATCAGATCTCACTAGGTATATCATTTATGTAGACTCTAGGCTTTTTATTTTCATAAAACATCCTTCATTTTAAAGTTGAGCATATAAAGCATTGCATGGTATGTCAGGCTTTAAGACTATTGGGTAAATAAAAATTCAAACTTAAATATTTGTTTATGATACAAAGACATTCTGTAATATCAGCTTTCACATAAAAACATTGTAAATATATTTCTCAGTAATTGTCACACAAGGAAGTGCTTGGTGTGGCAGTAGGTGCTCCAGAAGTGCGACAGCAGCTTGTGTCCAGCTCGGCCCTGTTCCTTCCTTTGTAGTTAACTCTTGGTTCAGTGATAGTGATGCAAAGTACTTTTCTTTTCTGCCAATGCTTCTTTGACTGTTTAAACCGACATCCTTTAAGTTTAATTTTCACAAAAAACTTTATATTAAGATACTGTAAATATCTTGAAATACATTTTTCAGATATCAGATCTTTGAGCAGAGAAAAATGCAAGATATTATTAACAGGGAATAATGGAATCTATGAGCAGTCTTTTTGCCTTTTCTATTGCTTTACTTTTGCATTTAATTTTCTGGGTAGGCAATATGTTCCTACAACACGAAAGTGTGAAAAGACATAGTACTCTACTTCCTGTCCATTTCTCAGTTCTCATTTCCCTTCCCCAGCTGTAGCCTGTGGTACTCGATTTCTTGGAGAGATGTTTTATGCATATGTACAAGCAGACATGTTTTAAATTCCTTTAATGCCAATAGTAGAACAGTCTTGTGTTTTCTTTTTACATTTAATGAGAATTTTTGATATGGTGCCATATTACTGTATTCAAGACTGTGCTTTCTTACTTGCTTTTTAGTCATATCATACTTGATTATATAAAACAGATTTATCCAGTCCTATTAATAGGCTGTTTTTTTATTGTTTGTGAACTTTTGCTATTATGAACATATTGCAGTAAAGATCTTTGTGCATACATTATTCCATATTGCGCCAGTTTTATTTTGAGGCACGTGTGTAGAAATGTAAGATAGGTGGATTTGTAACTATAATTAATACCTTGCTTGGACATGCATCGTACTGAAGTCTGGCTCTGGCGTAGTCAATACCTTGTTTGGATACACATCGTACTGAAGTCTGGCTCTAGTGTATCCCAGTGATCTGTTCCCATGAGTGCTGGGGTTGCAGGTGTAAGGAAAACTGGGTTGTTTGCACATCTATATATTTTGAGATTTTTTTTTAAGTCACTATAAACCTGTGAAATTTTACTTAGGCTTTGTGCCAATATGTAGCATGATTTTTTTCTTAAAAGAAAAAATGTATATTCCTGTGTTCTGTCTCTAAAATTTAGTCGGTTTTTTTTTCTGAGTAAAACAAAAATAGTCATTTCCTATGTAAGTGCCCGTGTGTAAAATCATTTAAAGTAATACCATAACATGACAAGATTCTTGTGTTAAAATTCTGTGATTTTTTTTCTTTAAATACAGTCATGAAAATTCTTAATTGCTTGAGTTTCAGCATCATGGGTTACAAAAATAAACTGGTGAAAAAAATTCAGTTGCTACTAAATTTTTTTCATTTCATTTGTATTTAATAATTTGAGTCCTAAAATCAAAGTGCTTTCAATATGTCTTTAATCCATCAAGGAAATAATCTCCTTTGAAATTAATTTTTAGAAGTGTAGTTGCGTAGAATCTAAACAATTCACAATGCCAACTTTCAGTTCTTCTGAAAGCAGGAAGTGTATTACTGACAAACAGAAATATTCCAGCCCAAAGAACATCCCTGCTGCCATATGTGGTAAGAATTTGTCACTAACCCACAAGCCACTTCTGTGATGCAGTGAATAAGCAGAATTAGTCTTTGTTGAGCATTGCCAATCCAGTATGAAAGAACTTTGTTTTACAAGTAATTATTAGCGTATGCCTTGGAAAGAGCCTGGCTCATCATGGGTGCTCCTGGGTTATTGAGAGAAGAAACCTGTACATAATTCCTTGAGTTATGATTTTAAAATTTGCTTAACAAGACCCTTTATTAATCACAGACATTCTCAGCTTATTGATATCTTTAAGTAAAATTACTTCTAGTTCCCTTTGCTGTTCATTTGGAATAAACGATCTTACAGTTGCACTTACTCTAAAAAGAAATTATTCTTAGGGTTAATTTTTAAGGGGTAGGGAAATTAACAGCTTAGAGGAGTAGGAGAATTGGTTGTGAGGAGCTGGGTCAGCAGAACTCTTTGAAGAGCTCTTTGTAAATCTTTAACAGTTTGAAAATATCAATGTTTCTCTAAACTTGAATTTTATTTTCTTGTATTTTAAGCGATTAAGAAGATTGTCTACCAAATATAGAACAGAAAAGATTTACCCCACAGCCACTGGAGAAAAAGAAGAGAATGTTAAAAAGAACAGATATAAGGACATACTGCCATGTAAGTTTGAACTGCCCTTGTTAGAGTACATAGAATGCTGTGTAGCTCTTGTGACCCCTACCTAGCTCTGGTCCTGAATTGAGCAGCTAAGGAGGTAGTGTCGGTCCCTCCAAGGAACACTACAGAATAATTCGTAACTGCTTCTTAGAAGCCCTTTCTTCTTGTAGCAGGGTTTTTTTTTTTTTAGGTAATGTAGAAAATTGAGATAGTTTCTTAAAATGCTAAAACGCTGATTTGTTTGTTACTTAATCAGAGAAGAGCCTTAATTGATTAACTGTGGATGAAAAAGTGGGCCACGAGATACCTCAGAAACCTGTGTCTGCTGTCCTCAGCAGTCTATCTAAGCATATTTAAAGTTGAAAACATTATATTCTTATTATGATTACATGCTAAGATAATTCTGTTTTCTCTAGATAAGTCCCTTTAAACACATGCTTAACTAAGAGCCCACATTTTATAAAGAAAAATTTTGCCTTGGTCCTGCTTTTTCTTAAAGATGCCACAGTGTTTCCCTGCAGCTGTGTTGAACTGCCTGCATTCCATAGCACCATTCCTGAAGTGTCGCCATTAAAGCTCCTCTCTGAGACCAGATGCCCGGTGACCTGAGCAGCCCCACTACAGCCGGCGGTCCTCTCAGTGCCTGTCTTTCCTGCAAGCGCGCCGTTGGCCAGTCTATTTTCGGAAAGTTTCTTCTTTCATGATAACCCTCTTTCAGATCATTTCCTCCTTTTCTCATCTCCCTCTGTTCCTCACTGATTTCTTGTGTGCACGCATATCTGTGCTTTGTATGGGGACGGTCAGGAGTCAGCTCTGGAGCCACTTCTGCTTTTCTTTCTTGGAGATGTGGAATCTCACTGTGGCTAGGGCTTCCCAGTTAGGCTAGATTACCCAGCCAGCAAGCCTAGGGATCTACCTGTTCACCTTTCTGGTGCTGGCATTACAAGTACCACTCATGTCTGGCTTTGTGTTTGTTGGAATTGAATTCAGGTCCTCATGCTTGCAAAGCAAGTACTTCACTGACTGAGCCATCTCTCCAACCCTCCTCACTGGTTTCTTTGCCTACATTTGTTTAATCCTGTACTTTCTGTAACTCTGCTACATTATTCTCATCTGTGGATTGTGTGTTTATGCAATGTTAGTGACATTAACAGGGAGTAGCACAGAACAGCAAATGATGAACTACCCCTCTGGAAGTTCAGATCTGGACATATCCAGTTTGTAGCTGTAAGACCCAGGACTGGCTTTCCCTTTGTCTTGCTTTTCTCGTCTGTAAATTGGAGTTACAGTGATAATGCTTCTAAGGACTGTTGGGAGTGTTAGGTAGGTCAGACATTTTCTACTAATCTAGCACAGTATCTGCTCAAGACTTTTGCATAAATACACTCCGCCTTCCTTGCCAGTTTCTTTAATCTGTTCAGGCTGTCATAACAAAAGTGTCATAAACTTGGTGACTTGTAAACAACAGAATTGCATTGAGAGAAGTTCAAGATTAGGGCACCAGAAGCATTGGTATGAAATGAGGGCTCACACTCCCTGATTCATAGTTGCTACCTACTAGCTGAGCCCTCGTGTAGATCAAGGAGCAAACAAGTTTTCGTGGGCCTCTTTTGTAGACAGTCATCGCCTCCATCAGAGCTCACCCTCCTCACTTCCTCCCGGCTCTTCTGATAACACTGCATTGGGAATTGGGGTCCAGCCAGTGAACTTAGGGGAATGCAGTCAGACCATAGCATTAATATACTATTATTCCGGCTCTGCTGCTGATACCACTGCATTGGGAATTGGGGTCCAGCCAGTGAACTTGAGGGGGATGCAGTCAGACCATAGCATTAATATACTATTATTAATAAAGAATAGGATTTGACATGGATTTCTGGATACTTTCAACATAATTGTCATGTAACCTTTCAGTACTGCCCACTGATTTCTCTGTAGTATAGAGAAATAAATCTTAGCTGGCTCCAGGTTTCGGTTTTCACATTCATTTTACAAAGAGTTGTGATCGGAATCTATGTGCTGATGATGCAGAAAACAAACTGCAAAAGTCCCTGCTTTTGAACTTGATGCTCTAGCCTAGGTGTCAGAGCTCTACAGGGTAATGTAGAAATGGGAAGGCCCTGAGAGAGCTGGGATACCGGGACGAGGGAGGGTGAGTGGTATGCTGGTGAATTAATTGCTCACTTCTGTGATAGTCACATTTGCAGATGGGAAACTGAGTCTGGATGAGTTAAGTCACTGATGGCAGTGCTCATTTGAGGGAAGATAGTTTGTATCCAGAGCTTTGACATTCAGAAAGGACGGCTGTGGCTCTCAGGGATGTTTGGGTTGCCATGCTGCTGCCAGCCTCTAGGAGCAGACTCTGCAGCGCACAGCTGAGACTGTCTCCTTAGAGTGCCCGCCTCAGCAGTAGTCAGGGCGGGAGGACCTCTTCTTCCTTCTGGTCAGTTTCTACTGTTTGTATTTGGTGTGTTATATTGAAAGCAGTTGTACTTACATTTGTCAGAAAATAATTTGTCAATTTTCTTTGAATGTTTAACATGTCCGTTGTTGCAGAAACAAAGTATATAATTAATTTTTAAAGTAAATTTATGTCATAAGTAAACCAGCCCAATCCAGTTTTAGGACATTTTATTACTTCCAAAAGTCCTGTATTCTTTTTTTTTTTTTTTTTAAGTCCTGTATTCTTTAGCCCCGGGCAACTGTCAGCGCGCTTTCTGAGTCTAGATTTTGTTTTTCTAGAAGTTTGACATAAATATCATATAATATGTGATCTGTTGTGCCTGACTTCATTAACTTAGCACATTTTTAGTTATATTTGTGTTATAATAGTACTAGTAGTTATCTTTTTACTATTGAAGAATATTTAATTCTGTAACTATATTACATATTGCTTATCCACTCTGCATTTGATGTATATTGTAAGTAATGTCACTAAAAATATTTCTGAACAAGGCTTTTTGTGTAAATATAATTTTATTGTTCTTAGGTGTCTGTGTAGGAATATAACTGTAGACCTACAGACGTTTGTATTTAACCCTTTTTGTTGTATGTTTTATGAGGCAGCAAGTTGCTGTGTGGCCCTAGCCCAGGCTGGCCTCTGAATTCTTCATCTTCCTTCCTTAGCCTTGTAATGCTGCTGTTACAGGCATGTAATGCTGCTGTTACAGGCATGTTACAGGCATGCACCACACAACACCTAGCTTATGTTTAACTTTTTAAGAGACTGGGATAAACTAGTCCAAGTCAGTATTTTGTATTCCCAGCAGTGGCATGTAAGAACCAGGTTCCCACACTCCCACCAGCTCGCGAGACTGTGTTAGTTTGTATTAAACCTTCAAGTATTCAGCCTGCCTCAGCCTCCTGAGCAGCTAGACTTACAGGTGTGAGCCATTGCACTTACGTGTCATGTGTTGGGTCTCTTGTATGCGTGTGTACACCTATTCATATGTGCCTGTGGTGACCTGAGGTTGGCAGTTTTCCTCAGTTGCTCTTCAGATTGAGGCAAAGTATCTTAATCAAATCCAGCGTAGTCTCACTCTCTGGCTTGCTCAGGAGTGCTGTCTCTGCCTTCTGAGGCTGGGATTATAGGTGGGCCACCACACTCAAATGCTTCAACCACTGGGACATTTTCCTGGGCCCAGACTTTTTTATTCCAGTTTTCTAGTGATTTCTCATTTGTGCCTTTTCATGTGCTGTTAGCCGATTCTTTGTATATCTTCTTTGGTGAAAAGTCTTCAAATTATTTAAGCAGAACTTTATTTTAATCTCACTGTGTTAAGAATTCTTGTTGTTGTTGCTTGGTTTTAAGATAAAAGTCTTAACACTGGGTGGTCCAGGTTGGCCCCAGCTCTTGATCATCTTGCCTTAGCTTCCTACGTCCAGGGATTTCAGGTATGGGCCATGATGTCCAGCCAAGAGTGCTTCATATTTCCTGGATACTAGAGACTATGTCCAGAACTGAAGGTCTCTGTGTGCTGTTAGGGTAAGAGGTTGTTAGCTGTGTTTTCTTGTTTGTAAGGGCTGAGATAGAGCCTTTGGAGTTGGTGAGTTGGGGATAGGCCACCTCTTCTGATGGTAAATAGGAGAGTATATTATTCCACTTTGTGTATGCCTAACCTCTTAAATTTCATCTTAGAACAATTTTGAGAGTGAGAAAGTAATCCCCAGCCTGCATATAGACAGCCTACATGTAGGCTGATGATCTTAACTGTCATTTCGGAACCAGTGCTGTACTCTTATCTTTGAGGCACTCTGACTAGAGAGTGGTATGCCATACAGATAACAGTTATTGATTGGGACCCCCTTATTAAGAAACTTTATATGGTCATTCTTTCATGTATCAAAAGCAACATTTTTGGTACATATTTTCTTTCCAAAATCACATAAAAAAGAGGAGACCAAGTAATATGGATGAAATAAATGACAGAGCACTAGCAAGCATGTGCAGTTACATGCAGTCCCTGGGAATGTGTTAGTGATGAGTAGTTTTCAGAGACTAGTACATCTTTCTTATACCTCTAACCACAAATTCCCAAAATAAAGATCCCATCTCAAAACATCAAGTAAGAAGAACTCTAGGGCTTTGTATAAATGAAAAATAAGTCATTCATGACAGTTGTCTTTGTAATATTTCAGTAAGAAGTGTATTCATAGCTGGTGCCATTTCCAATTTAACTTTTTTGTATATTAATTGGTTTTCATATTCATTGTCTATGGATTAGAAACTGTAATGTGATAGTCGTGGTTACAGCTTGTGTGTTGTGTTCTTTTCTAATCTATAGGTGGTATTAGGCAGTTCTCATACCTTATCAACCAGGTGAATAGGCTCCTTTAATTTGCAAGTAGTAAAATGTATGTACCTCATGAACCACCTTGCCCTCAACTATGTTATACATTAAGAGCAAACATAATTCTATGGTATTTATTTGTGAGCATGTGCACACATTTGTGCCTGTGTGAGTTTATGTGCATCACATGTATGCAGGTTCCAGGGGAAGGCCAGAGTTCGTTAGGTCCTGGAGCTGGAGTCGCAGGTGGTTGTGAGCCATCTGACTCAGGCCTTGGGAATCACTGAAGAGAGCACAACTGCTTGTAACTACTGAGCCCTCATTCCTGTGGGGTTACTCCCCAAATACATAATTCCCTCCCAGTCACAGCTAAAAGTTAGGGAAACTTAAAATTGGAAGAGACAGAGGAGAAAAAATAAGTCAATACATAATCTTGAAAAATGAAAAACTCAGAAATATGGTTTAAAATTGTTACTTGTTTTATAACTGAATTTTCTGGTCTTGGGAATTATGCTGTGGTTATATATTAGTATTAGCCAGTCGTGGGGGATAGCCCTGTAATCCCAGCACTGGGGAGGCTGAGTACAAAGTTCAAGGCCATTCTGTACTATATATAGCAAGATCTTGATTCAGTATTTCCACCCTCCAAAGCAGTGTTACTATTAGAGGAAGCTCAGTAGCAAGTGGCTGTGACTTTATGCTATTTTTGCAATCTTTGTTTAAATCTGAAGTCACTTCTAAATGTTTATTGTCATTTTTTGAGTTAATGAAGTTTTGGGTTTTTGTTGTTTTGAAATAAGGTCCTTATGTAGCCTTGGCTGACCTCGAACTTGTTATGTAGACCAGGCTGACCT
Organism: Ondatra zibethicus; assembly: GCA_004026605.1. Taxonomy (NCBI): domain Eukaryota; kingdom Metazoa; phylum Chordata; class Mammalia; order Rodentia; family Cricetidae; genus Ondatra; species Ondatra zibethicus. The sequence continues at coordinate 6,658 of PVIU01002795.1, read as the reverse complement.
CAAACTGACAGAAATCCTTCTGCCTCTGCTTCCCCAAATGCTGGGATTAAAAGCGTGAGCCATTATGCCCTGCCTAATTTTTTTTTTAAATGAGTATAAAATCTGACAGTGCAGCTCCACGAGTTGTAGTATTTCTGCCAAGTCTGATGACCTAAGTTCCAACTGCTGCAGTAACCTCTGTAGCCTCCATGTGACACCCACATCCATCAGCAGCCCTTGCCCCTCTCCTATGAAAGTAAATAAGTAGTACTAGCTGGGCGTGGTGCACACCTTTAATCCCAGCACTCGGGAGACGGAGGCAGGTGGATCTCTGTGAGTTCGAAGCAAGTCTGGTCTACAACTGGAGTTCCGGGACAGCAAGGGCTGTTACACAGAGAAACCTTTTCTTGAGAAACCACACATACACACTATCTGTATATAGAGATTATAGATAGATATATGCACACATACATACATTACATATATATACACACATACACATATATAAATAAATAAGGATTTACTTCGCTCAGTTAATGCAAATGAAAATAAAATGAGTTCTGATATTGGAAGGTAAAAGAAAGATTGCATTTTTTCCTTATTATTGTCTGATTTTTTTTGTCCAGTCCTGTCATGCTGTAGTATTTTAATTCATTAGTCATAATTATTTTCAAAATTTCTTGTGAAATATGGAAAGGTAGATTTCTTGATAAGAACCTTGGCAAAGGAACTCTTGAGTGCTAGTCATTAAAAGGTTCTGAGGTTTCACTGGGGAGATGGCTCAGCTGTTAAAAGCACTGGCTGCTCTTCCAAAAGACTGAGTCCAGTTCCCCAGCACCCACAGGCAGCTCACACCACAGCCTTCTGTAACTCCACGTCCTTGGGATCTGAAGCTGTCTTCCTACTTCTGTGCGCACTGCACACACCTGGCACAAAGACATACCTGCAGCCAGAACACCATACACATAAAGTTTATTTTGTTCTTGTCTTTAAGACAGAGTCTCTGTGTAACCCTCTATGTGATGGGACTTATAGACCAGGTTGCCTGGAAACCCATATCCACCTGCCTTTACTTTCAAAGTGCTGGGTTTAAAGACAAAATTTAAATTAAAAAAAATCCTGAGGCTTCACCCCTAGATAATTTGGTCAAGGTCTAATGTTTTATATTTTTAAAGTTCCAGAGATAATTTTGATTGCAGCTTTAATATATTTATAATTTTTTTTTGCTTTTCTCGTAGTTGACTTTTTGTTAAAATAATGTCACAGTTACCCTCCGGGCACCTAAACCTCAGGTTGTGTGTTTAGAGTAGACGCACTGGCACCTCTGTAACCCCAGCTCCTGGTGGTGAGAGCAGGGCTCTGCCCCGGACATGAGTTACACAAGGCTTTTCTCTCGTAGTTGACCACAGCCGAGTTAAGCTGACCTTGAAGACTCCGTCCCAAGATTCAGACTACATCAATGCAAATTTTATTAAGGTACGTATTAAAATTTTCCTTGCTACACTTAATGCCTTTCTATATACCAGTTTTTTTTGAAGGTGTTAACTACCAAATATGTACTAATAAGAAAGTAAATAAGAATAAGAATGCCCTGTATATCTCACGTGCTTTCCTTCTAGCCACCTAAGCCATATACAGCTCAGGCTGTGTGCGCTATAGCAGAGATAGTTTTCTGGGTGCTGCTTTTACATTGAAGGCTATATAAACACTTCCTGTAAATTGTCCCTTGAGCTTAGATGTCATTGAACCATATGGTAGTTCCCAGTTTTTCTTGGTGATGAAATTATAATAAACAGTATTCTTTTGCACAGTTTCTTAGGATAAATTAATGGTGCCAAAATTACTAGGTAATGTTGATTTAAATGTATTAGATATAACTGAAATTTTAAAAATCTTTGGTATTTGTTACTATTTGTGATGACAACTTGGAGCCATATGTGGTGGCATACACCTGTAGTCCCAGCATTCAGGAGACTGAGGCCAGAGGACTGCAGGAAACTCAAAACCAGTCTAAGCTAAAGAATGTGACTCTCTCAAGATTAAAACTGAATAATGTCTGTGTAATGTTGAACAAATAGGGTTTCAGGTAAAAAATTCTTTAATTTACTTATTACAGTGAAACAGTTTGTGGATTAAACAGAATGGGTATTGTATTTCAGATATTGTCAATATGTAGATTCTTTTATACATGTGCATTAAGAGTTGTAGTTTTTAGCTGTACTTAGAGCACTGACTCAGGTGTCTGCCGGCTCATTTACTTCTGTCTTGTTGGATGTGCTCTTAGCTGATTTCAGAGCCCTGGAAGGAACTGCTGAAGCTTTAGTATTGTTTTTAGAATTTGTTCCTGTATTTTTGCTATAGTTAATTTTTTTGACTATTCATTACGTTTTTGTTGTTGTTTCCTGAGACAGAGTCTTTCTGTTTGTAGCCCTGGCTGTCCTGGAACTCACTATGTAAACCAGGCTGGCCTCACAGATCAAAAGAGATCTGCATGCCTCTGCGAGCTAGAATTAAAGACGTATGACACCGTGACCAAGATTTTGTTTCTTAATTCTTTTTTTTTAAAAGATTTATTTATTTATTATGTATACAACATTCTGCCTCCATGTTTGCCCGCATGCCAGAAGAGGGCGCCAGATCTCATTACAGATGGTTGTGAGCCACCATGTGGTTGCCGGGAATTGAACTCAGGACCTCTGGAAGATCAGCCAGTGCTCTTAACCACTGAGCCATCTCTCCAGCCCCCATTGTTTCTTAGTTCTTAGTACAGAGTGATTTAATTACTGCTTCTGTACAGTCCATCCAGTAAAAGCAAAGTACTATTGATTAGCAAGAGCTGCAGTAAATTGGGCACGTGGTGCCATGTTTTATGCACTGTGATAAATGATGGCTTTAGAAGAAAGCATTACTGATATAACCTGACACTTTAATGAATTAAAGTTTACTTTTCACCCTTTCAGGGCGTCTATGGGCCAAAAGCATATGTGGCAACCCAAGGGCCTTTAGCGAATACGGTCATAGACTTCTGGAGGATGATATGGGAGTACAATGTTGTGGTAAGTGACTTACTTACTTGTCACTTTTGAGATCCATAATATGTAGAAATATTAGGTGTCTTACCAAGTAAAAAGTAAAACAACTTTTTAGGTATAATGGTTTAAATGTAATGACATTTCTGAAAAAGACAAACAACTTTTGAATATGGCTCATTAAATTCTCACAAACTAGTTCAAATATTTTAAGAAAAGTATACATGTAATTTAAATCTTGTCCTAAGTCAATGACCAATGATATGCTACAAAATAACTTTAAAGTCATCTTTAAAAAATAGTAATACTTACATAAACCAACAAAATGATTGCTAATATAGGCACATTCTTTTTAAAATAATAAATATATTTTTTAGTCTGAGAAACTGATACACGCATTCACTGCATTCCCATCATATTTACCCTTTCCTCCCCTCTCCAGCTCTTGTTGATCCCTTCCAGTGTCTTGCCCAATTAGTGCTCCTCATAAATACATCTGTATGGAGTCATCCCCCGAGACCTGGGGAGCCCACCAAAGACCATAAAGAAAACTGACTTGAACCTGGAGAGATGACTGAGCAGGTTAAGGACACTGTCTGCTCTTTCCGAGGACCTAGTTCTGATTCCCGGGACCCATGTTGCCTCACAACCACCTATAACTCCAGTTCCAGGGATTGAATGCCCTCTGTGACATCCGTGGGCACTAGGTACGCATGTAGTACACAGACCTACATGTGAGCAAAAGACCCGTCCATATGCATGAAATTAAAAGAAATTAATTAAAACAATGAAAAGAAGGGGAAACCCCGTTTCTCCCTCCCTAACAGCCATCGCTTTTCATCCTCTCCTCTGCTAGTGGGGATTGAGTGTGCCTCTCCTCCATCCTTGACAGCCATGTCATTTAACCTTTTCTAGAAGTAGAATCTTTTGGGTCCATCTTCCTAGGAAATAGATATAAGTATATTAACTATAAATCATTAAGAGAAGCATAAAAGAATCTAAGGAACTGGGCTGGAGAGATGGCTCAGAGGGTAAGAGCACTGACTGCTCTTCCAAAGGTCCTGAGTTCAATTCCCGGCAACCACATGGTGGCTCACAACCATCTGTAATGAGATCTGGTGCCCTCTTCTGGCCTGCAGACATACACAGACAGGATAATGTATACATAATAAATAAATAAATATTCTAAAAACAAGAATGTAAGGAACTTAGCTCCTCACCCAAGCCCCACTCATTCAATTGGAAGTATATCTAACCTATTGGCATTTTAGTTTCATTGACTGTTTGAGATAAAGGGAAATAGTGTGCACTTGGGCTTGAGAGCAAGGAGATGCGGGATTGTTAGATACTGTAGAGAGCCCACCTGCTGGACTGTACGTCATCATTGGAGTCGACATTTGTGTGTGGATGTGGAAACCCGTCACAGTGATCTCACTCCTTTCTCAGGAGTGTGTTACAGTGAGTTTAACATTGGCTCCTCCATTTACTGAGCTGAGACACTAAGAGGGGAATGGGACGACAGTGCGTGGCGTCTGCGTCCATCTCACTTTCAAATGAGAACTTTTTTTTTTAATATTTTTATGGTTTATTTCTTTTTTATTTATTTTTATTTTTTTTATGTGCATTGGTGTGCAGGTGTCAGATCCCCTGCAACTGGATCTTCAGACAGTTGTGAGCTGCCATGTGGGTGCTGGGAATTGAACCCGGGTCCTCTGGAAGAGCAGTCAGTGCTCTTAACCACTGAGCCATCTCTCCAGCCCCAAATGAGAACGTTTTACATCTGGATAGGGGCTTGGGTTTCATAGATGTATGCTTTTCTCAGATTTTGGAGGATGGCCACTTAAGATTTGTGTATTTCACTGTTAGGTATTTTCAAGGGAAATACTGTATTGAACATACTGAGATCTAGATGACACACACGCTGAGGTGTCTAGAGGAGAGGATGCTGATGCCCACTGCATACTGAGGCATCGAAATACATTTACAAGTAAGACGAGAAAGGGGTGAGAGTACAGTGATAGTTACAGTAAAAGTTTAATGGTTATAATGTTCAGTTTTACTATAAAATCTTTGAACTTTCATATCTTAATGCTATATAAAATAAGGCAGCAGATAGCATAACTTATATTTAGAGACTGATAATTTTATTATGTTTAACCTTTAGAAGGTTACATTTAAATTACTTAAATATTTGGTGACAAGTAATACTAAGTTAGGTAACCAATACCCCAACAATCCTTTTGTATAACTCAGATTCACAGCATAATCCAAACGAAAAAATCATTTTAAATGACATCACTTATTTCTGGCTGTGTAGGTAGTTCTTGTTTAGAAGATAGTGTCTTTGTCCTCTACTTATCTTGAGATTTTATTTTTGTGTGTTTGCCTACATGTATGTCTGTGTTATATGTGTGCAGTGCCTGCAGAATCTTAATTGGGCATTGGACCATCTGGAACTGGAGTTACAGAGCCACGAAGTGGGCTCTGGGAACGGAAACCAGGTTCTCTGGATGGGCAGCTAGTTCTCTTAGCTGAGTAATTCTCATCCCGTATATTGAAGCTCTTTCTTTTTTGGTTTTTGATGACAGGATTTCTCTGTGTAGCTTTGGAGCCTGTCCTGGAACTAACTTTTGTAGACCAGGCTGGCCTTGAACTCATAGAGATCTGCCTGCTTCTGCCTCCCAAGTGCTGGGATTAAAGGCGTGCGCCACCACTGCCCAGTTTAAAAAGCTACTTTTTAACATAGAACAAGTATATATTTTTAACTGATATATTCTTTATCTCCTACCCCAACTCCTTTTTAGATCATCGTGATGGCCTGTCGAGAATTTGAGATGGGAAGGGTATGTATACCACTTAACACATTGTATTTTGAGGACAGAAGACTTTACATTAATCTGATCCCAAGTAGTTAAAGGGTACACACTTGTGTGCTCTGCTGTTATACATGATATATGGATCATGTATCATGTATAACACAAACGTCTTTATGTATTTCAGAAGTACATTTTATAATACATAAAAATAATTGTGTATTGTTCCTTATAGTTTTCAAATGTTTCATGGTACTTTTAGTCAGATGTTGCAAGAGGGCGCACGGGGGCCTGCTTTTAGTCCCAGTGGCCAACCGGCTCCTGCCGCCTGGTGCCTGGCTAGCTTATACCCGAAATAATTACACGGAAACTGTATTCATTTAAATACTGCCTGGCCCATTAGCTCTAGCCTCTTATTGGCAAACTCTCACATATTTGTTTAACCCATTTCTAATAATCTGTGTGTCACCACGAGTCGTGGCTTACCGGGAAAGATTCAGCGTGTCTGACCAGGCAGGCTTCATGGCGGGCTACTCTCTCTAACTCTGTCCCCTTCCCAGCATTCTGTTCTCTTTATCCTGTCTATCTAAGTCCTGCCCTGTCAGAAGGCCAAGGCAGTTTCTTTATTAACCAATAAGAGCAACCCAAATACAGAAGGACCCTCCTACACCATTTCCCCTTTTTCTATTTAAACAAAAAAGAAAGGCTTTCATTTTAACATAGTAAAGTTACATATAACAAAACAGTTATCAAGCAAGAATTACAGTTACCACCTATTTTATCTTTTATCATGACAAAGGAAAACTATAACTATCCATTCTTCAACTCCATCAAAGA